>SKCR01020885.1:0-33697 GCA_019454045.1 Zanthoxylum bungeanum
GCTCAACATGACAAATAAAGCAATAACCAAATTTCCTAAACTTCTAAACTTCTTCGAGGACATTTGCGAGGGTGACTGCCGCTTGAATGATCCGTGTCTCGAGCATGACTTCCAAAGATGAAATGGTTGACCTATCTGGAAGCCAACCTGCAAAACTAGCAAACTGGTTTAGTGTGAGTTTTAAAAACTCAGTAAGTAACCATGCTCATGCAACCAACAAAACATAAAGTCAAGCATATTAGAAACTTTTCAACATTACCAAGTTACAAATTCAGCTTTATCAACATTTAACTAACCCTTTTATCTATTACATATGCAAATCCTCATATCTATTTACGTATATATATGCCAATTTAAAAGCCAAACATCCTAAGCTTGCAAACAAAACCCGAATACCATAAAGTATATCCTTTAATATCAAATTCACTTCAATAACATGAAATATGAAGTCATACATATATACTTTTATCACAAATATCCATCTTTGAAATATCATCAAATCGATAAATACAATAAACTCCTTCTATTCGATTACAAACTATCTTCTATATCAAAATAAACTTTCTTTAACTTACTTTAATCATGATAACCTTACAATAGCTTGACATTCAGGATTCATATGCATTTACACATACCATAGCGCATTTCTCTTATATTCATGAAACATACTTTCGGAATTCTTACACATACATTTCTTACCAATACAACTTAACAAACACGTTTTAAACATATGATATTCACATCAGTTTTCAAATCATTCATTCATTTCACATAAGAATACACTCTATGCATATGTTATTAGTTTTATCATACACGTACATACACTCAGACATACATACAATCATCATACAACCACCCACAAAGCACACATAACAACCAATTCATCACAAGACATAATAAAACAACACACATATATGGCTGACTTATGCATACAATTCTTGTACGTGACTCATTAGCTATTTTAAAATATGTATAAGATGAATGTCGTCGAACGGATTCCTAACCAGCCAGACTACTACAACACGAGATTATCAACCAATTAACATACACATATGCAAACATATCACGTGACACAATCTCACTTACATAACAAATACATGTCAAATATTGTTTATCATCCGGTATACATACGTATATACATCAAATATATGAACATACTTATCACTTCGAATTCTGATACCGTAGCCTTTAACAATCTTCATGTCTTTTACTTACCAATCAAATGCAGTCTATCTCCAGGATTCTTATCAGAAACATCCATTCATAAACATATACATTCGCACACATACTTCATCTATGTAAATAGCTTAGCTTTTACCAATTTAGAAAACATGATTTGTTCCATTTACTGATTCCATATACCCAACCTATACATATCTTAACATCATATGCATATACGAATACATGTTCATATACTTATACATGCTTATACATATACTTTTGCATACTCATACATTTACATACACGTATACATATCATTACTGATTCTTACACTTTCATACACCTATACATCCACACAAATATTGAGCTCATTTAATACCTTATTTCATATCATATCAGTAACAAAGTTCCATACTTGTGGTGGTCATTTATCCTAACCATATGTAACCTTGAACTTTATTTTCAAGAGTATCTCTTATATATTCTCGTCTAAACTTAAACACTTCAATCATATATATTTAAAACACCAATCAATTATTCTAGCACTCATCGCATGAGTTACTTACCTAGCTTCGCAAGCACTCAAGGTCCTAGTCATATCCATTCATAAACATATACATTCACACACATACTTTACCCATCTAAATAACTTAGCTTTTACCAATTTAGAAAACATGATTTGTTCCATTTACCAATTCCATATACCCAACCTATATATATCTTAACATCATATACATATACGAATACATGTTCATATACTTATACATGCTTATACATATATGACCGGCGTAAACACACACGTATAATGCAAGCGCACGTATCGTTCAAGTATAAAAATATCGATCCCACGAGGACTTAATTCTTATTGTTGTTATTAATTGTTGATACTATTTATTTACAAATATCTAATTGAGGGAGAAGGGAATTGATTGCTTGAATGATTTGATTTGTAGATTTGCTAAATAAATAAAAAGATAAAAAGATAAAAGAAAATACTAAGGAAAATAAAAGACTCAAAGATCTAGGGTTGTGAATCATTCTAATATCTTTGAAAAGATGAAGTGATTATTTTAAGTTTGTGTAATAAATCAGTTTACTAAACCTGGAACATGAATTTATGTGAAAGTATCTGTCGATGGTCAGACACAAATACCCAGTTTAATAATCAATTGAACCATATGTCTATGTCAACCAAATTATCTGGATTCATTAGTTTAAGTTCTAATTATGGCTACCCCCACCCCGCCCGACAGGTATATGTCTATCCTGTAAGGAAATCTATTAAAGGGTTATCTATCCTCAAAGAAGATCGTGGGCTATTAAGTCAAAGTTTAAACCTAAAATCCATATGTCTTGTTCATTTAGATTTACCACACAACAATCTTATTGGTGATCAAACAACAAGAAGCATTTAAGCCTTAATAAGTAAACCTTTAATTACTCAAATTATAAAATAACCTCTTATAAACCGGTGATTTTAGATTTCATCATCAACCCTAGAAAACTAGCTTAGTTATAATATATAGTTAGGACAAGAAAAAAGACATAAAAATTACTAAAAAGTAAATGCGGAAAAATAAATAAAATGCTAAGGTAAAAGGAATTAACTTCTACTATTTTATTTTAGATATATCCAATATATAATATATATCCTTGTGATATTTTAAACCAACTGTCCAGTATGGCGGTATCTTCATTAAGTCAAATTAAAATAAACACCAGCCATAAAGGCGGAACAAAAATTAAACCAATCGTCCAGTATGGCGGTATCCTCATTAAGTCAGGTTTTAAATATTTTATATATTATATTTTAAGGGAGATTATCTAAATAGCAAAAGTAAAAGAATTACCTTATTACCTCAGCATAGAGAAGTTACCCCTCATGGATGGATAGAATTACTACTACAAAGCGTAAATAAAACTGAATATAAGAAGAAAATAAGAAAAACTCTCCTTTATATAAGTATTTCAGAGGATTTTGGTACATTGAAACTAAGAAATTTGAACTCTATTTATAGGTGCAGAAAACCTTCTAGCGTCGCGACGCCAGCCCCTTTTGCTTGGCACAATCTCGTCTGGACACGTGGCAGGCGGCGCTGAAAAATTTCGGCTCGTTGAATTTTTGACACGTGGCTCGTTGAATTGACGACACGTGGCACGGCGGCTGAAAATTTTTGGCTCGTTGATTTTTTGACACGTGGCATGCACATTAGCAAGTCTGCAAGCTGGGCATCGCGACGCGTAAGTCCTCGGCGTCGCGACGCCGAAAATGACTATTTTGCCATTTGTTTGTTTTTTTGTCTGTTTTAGCCCCAATTTGTCTCCAATGCTTTCCAAACTTTATTTATCTGCAGAATAACATAAAATACATCAAAACGTTCACAAAACTCAAGAAACTATACAAAATATTAAGTTAAATGAGTGGGAAATAGTGATACATTTATCACTCATCACACCCCCAAACCTAACATTTTGCTAGTCCTCGAGCAAAATAAAATAACATAATAAAATTTTAGCGAAGCCACTTTCGTAGGGATCACGATTGCATTTAGCATATGCAACAAGCCTTTAAACCCATAGGTGTCCCTAGTGGACGAGTTATAGTCTCGTGAGGGTTTACAGCAATGATACCCACAAACATTTTATAAAAGTAAAAGGTAGTGAAACTAATGCATACAAAAGCAAAAAGACAAGTGAAAAAAGAAATAAAGATGTTAGTGACTAATTAGGTGAAACTTCTACTCCAAGTTTACTAGTTGTTTTGTTTCATTCTAAATTACTGAATAAGTAAACTCTCCGATTATTTTACCATTCTTCATATACACAGCTAACAAAATATTAAACAACTCATTTTTGCCCACAACAGTCATAAGTGTAGTTGATAAGAGAGTAATATTTTTGTCCTAAAGTCTATCAGAATTCACACATCTTTTGTAGTATGGAATAAATTTTTTTTGATTTTTTCTTGGATTTTTTTTTTCTCTATTTTTTATTTATATACAATATCTTACATCTATGTAGCGAGCTTTAGGTCGGTGGCTCCCAAACCAGATGGCTTTAAGGCACCAGGTTGTAACACCCCTACGGACTTAATTACTCAGACTTCAGATATATATACATATATATAATTTTTCATCATTTTTGATCCATGTAACGAGCTTTGGGCCAATGACTCCCAAACCAGTTGGTTTTAGGGCACTAGGTATTAAAATACCCTTACAGACTTAATAACTCAGATCTCATATGTATATACATATTTTTTTTTATATTCCATCACTTTTTGAGATGCTTCTCCAATTAAACTATAGCACTGAATATTACAAACTTTTCAATTTTATCTCATGTCCGTATGTTACCATGTATTTGAAATACCTGCCAACTAAGTATATGAAGATCTATTTTAGTCAGTTTTATGGAGAATTTACAAATTAAAAAATCAAAAGGAAATAAAACAAAAATTAACTTGTTTCGAAAAAATGGGTTTTGAAATACGTCTCAGGAGTGAGAATTCCTTACACAGCTATCTCTTACCAATTTCACCTTTTTAGTCAACATAAAAACCATAAAACATAACGAAATAACTTCTACTGGTCATGTGTGTGACTAACTGTCGAATGGAATTCCCGTTGTAGATTTCCCCAGAGGGAGGGTGGGAGCGAGGCTCACTTAAATACCCAAGCCTCTTAGGCTTTTATCGCTTGGTGACATGAATAAACAACGAGTCCTCCAAACTAGTCTATCACAACAAGCTACTGGTGAATGATTATTTAGGTGCCTTCATAGCTTTTCCTTATAGAGAGGTAGTGAGTGAAGGAAGACACCAAACCATTTCCTAACTTTAAATATGCCTTTGTTTTTAAATTTTCTTTAAATTTTTTTGTATTTTTCGAAAAATTTTGGACTAAAAATAAAAATACAATAAAAACAATATACTATTAACTATTCCTCACCCCCAACCTAAATGAGACATTGTCCCCAAAGTCTTAAACAGTAGAAGAAGAGTTTAGAAGATAGTACATGGTTAGCTAAAATTCTACAGAAAATTAAAGGTTAAGATCCAGATTTATTCGACGATTCTTACCACGATCATCTTCGGACCATTTTATCTTTGAAAGGACATGGTCAATTTATGGTTCATAGGCTATGAGTTGGTCTATTAGATCCGGAGCAGTTCTGGTAGTAAAAATTAGTTCTTTCAAAGGTTTTGACACGAATCCATTTCTCCCCGGGCATCATCAAGAAACACACAAAGAAAATCATAAAATCCATCAACGTTGACAGTCCAAGCGGTTTCTTCTGGTGTATGTTCAGGTTCGCCCAAGATAGTACTATAAAAATTTCCTCCAATGTACCCAAGCCACCTGGCAAAGCAATAAAAGCATCAGAACGGTTAATCATTTCTACCAGTCGTTCAGACATACCTGCACGATCAGTTCCTCTCCGTTTGATGATTCAATAAGATTTGCTTCTGTCAAGGGTTTTGGGATGATTCCCAAAACATGACTGCCTCCTTCCTGTACAGCCTTTGAAACGATCCACATTAGTCCAAGATTGCCTCCGCCATATACTAAGTGCATATTTCTTGCAGATAAGACTCGACCCAATTCTTGTGCTGCTTCTACGTATTGTGGCCTTAACACCAACACTACTACCGCAAAACACACAGATGTTCTCAACTCGTCTTCTTGAAGTGGCTTCCATTTTTTATGTATTTCTTTCTTAACTCTTGATGCCTCCAAAGGTGCAATGACGGGCTGAATTTATAATACCTGAAAAAGGGTGAGTAATAATAGCACTAGTATCTTCCAAAGGAAGTTTGTTAGCTAAACAAAACAAAAGAAATCGTGAAAGGTCAAAAAGTCTGGATCCTGTCTACGAAAATAAAGATAATTATAACAAAAAAGCGAATCAAAGCAATAATTAAGGCAACGAAATTGTGTATGCAATACGCCACTCGTTTGGTATAAATTCATTAGGATGTGTCTCAAGAATTAATTTTTTACTCAGCCATTGCTAAATGAATTGGTTCTCATGTTTATGATGATTGCCAAACACCATTCCTTATGTTTTAAAATGCTCCGTTTGTGCTTTTCCCTACAAAAACACACACAAAATTAAAAACTCTAACCATGTATACACAAAATATGAAAACAAAAATTACAACAAATACATGGGTTGCCTCCTACTAGCTAGCTAAATTTTCATCTTCAGCCAGACGTGACTGAAATCTATCTGTCAAAGGAGGTTTCAGCGTCGTTTTGGACGTCCTATTAAAGAAAATCCCGTGAGCGTTGCTTTTGAATGGTCTCTTCCAAGGTAAAGGGGCAAAAAGAATTTTGACCCATTTAGTGCTTGTGCCACATTTTTAACTTTTGTTGCTCCATTGGTTCCTAAAAAGTAAGAAAAAATCAGGAGGTCTCGTATGGTGCTTGACTTGGAATGGAAATTCCATTTTGTCAAGCTTCTGGTTTATATCTTTGATTTGTACTCCCCAAAACACGATGTTTTCTCTCCTGAATTCACTGTATCTTTTTAATTTTGTCTGACAATTGCTCCTTTATTGCTCTGCTTCTTGCTCGCCAACCTTTTCTTCACAAATGAATTTTAGGATCTTAGCATTCAGTTCTTCATCTGTCATCTGTGAAATACTGCTCCTGAAATATCAATTGAGAATGTAAAGAAATGTCAGATTTTAGGTCTTCACCCTCTCCGATCTGAGTGAACTGATTGGCTTAGGTAGATCGTCTTCAAACATTAGTGCAAAGCATCTCCAAGATCTGCATTCTGAGGATGGAAAGTTTCATCCTCCTTGTTGGTGCAATTTATACAAAAATCTCAGTTTCTTCATCCTCTTCAGAGTAGAATTATAAAAATCAAATTGAGACTTTGTTGGTGCAGGCTCCGAAAACTGACCCCTCTTCTTGATATTTTTCAAGCCTCATCCTCTGTTATGATTTCATGATGAATCTCAGGAATTGAAAGCTTCTTCAGTATTAATTTGAATTGCTCCTTGAGAAATGATTCCGGGTATCTGTTAATTCTCTAACTTGATTGTCTCCTCTGAGACGCTGCTTAACTCGAATTTGTACATCAATTGAAGCTTCTCGTTTATCGACAACTTTTAGCATGTCATTCAACTGCTTTCTCTGTGAATCTGGTTCTTGAAATTCATAGAGGATGGATAAGATGGAAACTATGGATTCTTCTTTCGTACCTAATGATTCCATAATTCTTCGTGTGTATGAATATGTTATTGGTATCATAAATTTGGGGGGCTCAGGTGTCATTGCTTGGCAGGCTAGCCTTGAATGACTCCTTTTTAAAGTGCAGTCATACTGAACTGAATAATTCTTCCGCCTGTGTGTGCTTGACACATATCTCTTGCAATAACTCTTGATCCTCCCTACTTCAATTGATGCTTCTAATGATGAGATTCAGGATTGATAAGGATTTTAACTGAGGGATCAGTAGAAGCATCAGAGATGAATTTGTGCTAACTGAAAGAAATGTGCATTCAGGAAAGGAATCTGCGATTGCTGAATAAACTTGATTTCACCCAACAGAATCAGGAGAAAATAAAGATGAGTGACATTAGTTATGGTGAATTTGAATGGGTCAATTGCGAGAAAATTGATTAGCTAAGTGTTAAAAGAAGGGTAACGTTTAGAGAAGAAAAACGCAGAGATTTTTAACGCATTAGGTGAATTATGGAATACACAGGGCGATATTAAGATAAGGTTTTCAACGGAAATCAAAATAGCTTTACATGGATCGCAGATATCAGAATGGCATTTTATGGAATGAAATGAAAAGAATATGAAGCTAACAAATTGAAAGTAAAACTGTAAGATCAAGATTCGAGGCAAAGCAATTCTGATAGCTGATTAACATTATGATCCAAGCGAATATCTCAAGTGAAACATCAAAAAGTCTAAGCCATGATAAGAGGGGCAGCTTAGAGCGACAGATTACGTAGATTTGCAAGAGGGTTCTGTGTTAAGATGGATGAATTAGCATGAATAAAAAACTCAAGACGGAAGTGAGTGATTCGTTTGGAGATGGGCACAGACATAGATGGAGGTGGATAAAGAATAGATGAGCTCGTCCCCTTCCTGATCCTATTCTGCCTGAAACTTGAATTGGGGTGCCATCACAATTACCATCTCCCTATTTCGTTCTTTGAGCAATGTAAATTGCTTGGTTCTGAATTCCAGTGATGATTGTTGGGCTTCACAAGGCCTCAGAAACTAACTGTTGCTCCGATTTGGGGTGTATCTTCTTGTAAGGCTCGTATCTTTCAAATTGTTCCATTTTTCAATCACCTGAAAACATAAGGAAGAAATAAAAATTACAAATAAAAATAAAGAAAATTAGATACAAGTAAATTAGATAGCTTCAAAATTAATAACTCAAAAAAATAATCCCCGGCAACGGCGCTAAAAACTTGACCGGCGTAAACACACACGTATAACGCAAGCGCACGTATCGTTCAAGTAGTATAAAAATATCGATCCACGAGGACTTAATTCCTACTGTTGTTATTAATTGTTGATACTATTTATTACAAATATCTAATTGAGGAGAAGGGAATTGATTGCTTGATGATTTGATTTGTAGATTTGCTAAATAAATAAAAAGATAAAAAGACAAAAGAAAATACTAAGGAAAATAAAAGACTCAAAGATCTAGGGTTGTGAATCATTCTAATATCTTTAAAAAGATGAAGTGATTATTTTAAGTTCGTGTAATAAATCAGTTTACTAACCTGGAACACGAATTTATGTGAAAGCATCTGTCGATGGTCAGACACAAATACCCAGTTTAATCCAATTGAACCATATGTCTATGTCAACCAAATTATCTGGATTCATTAAGTTTAAGTTCTAATTATGGCTACCCCCGCCCGACAGGTATATGTCTATCCTATAAGGAAATCTATTAAAGGGTTATCTATCCTCAAAGAAGATCGTGGGCTATTAAGTCAAAGATTGAAACCTAAAATCCCTATGGCTAGTTCATTTTAGATTTACCACATCAATCTTATTGGTGATCAAACAACAAGAAGCATTTAAGCCTTAATAAGTAAACCTTTAAATTACTCAAATTATAAAATAACCTCTTATAAACCGGTGATATTAGATTTCATCAAAACCCTAGAAAACTAGCTTAGTTATAAAACATAGTTAGGACAAGTAAAAAGACATAAAAATTACTAAAAAGTACATGCGGAAAAATAAATAAATGCTAAGGTAAAAGGAATTAACTTCTACTATTTACTATTTAGATATCTCCCATAAATAATATATATCCTTGTGATATTTTAAACCAACCGTCCAGTATGGCGGTATCCTCATTAAGTCAAATTAAATAAACCAGCCATAAAGGCGGAACAAAAATTAACCAACCATCCTGTATGGCGGTATCCTCATTAAGTCAGGTTGTAAATAGTTTATATATTATATTTTAAGGGAGATTAATCTAAATAGCAAAAGTAAAAGAATTACCTTATTACCTTAGCTTAGAGAAGTTACCCCATCATGGATGGATAGAATTACTACTACAAAGCGTAAATAAAACTGAATATAAGAAGAAAATAAGAAGAACTCTCATTTATATAAGTATTTCAGAGGATTTTTGGTACATTGAAACTAAGAAATTTGAACTCTATTTATAGGTTGCAGAAAACCCTCTGGCGTCCCGACGCCAAGGGCTTTGGCGTCGCGACGCCAGCCCCTTTTTGCTCTGCACTATCTCGTCCGGACACGTGGCAAGGCGGCTAAAAAATTTCGGCTCGTTGAATTTTTGATACATGGCTCGTTGAATTGACGACACGTGGCACGGCGGCTGAAAATTTCGGCTCGTTGATTTTTTGACACGTGGCATGCACATTAGCAAGTCTGCACAGCTGGGCGTCGCGACGCGCAAGTCCTCGGCGTCGC
The DNA here is from genome assembly GCA_019454045.1 of Zanthoxylum bungeanum. Lineage (NCBI taxonomy): Eukaryota > Viridiplantae > Streptophyta > Magnoliopsida > Sapindales > Rutaceae > Zanthoxylum > Zanthoxylum bungeanum. The sequence goes on from SKCR01020885.1 coordinate 10,101, forward strand.
GACGTCGAAAATGACTATTTTGCCATTTGTTTGTTTTTTTGTCTGTTTTAGCCCCAATTTGTCTCCAATGCTTTCCAAACTTTATTTATCTGCAAAATAACACAAAAATACATCAAAACGTTCACAAAACTCAAGAAACTTTACAAAATATTAAGTTAAATGAGTGGGAAATAGTGATAAATTTATCACTCATCAATATACTTTTGCATACTCATAAATTTACATACACATATACATATCATTACCGATTCTTACACTTTCATACACTTTCAAATAAAGTAACTTCTTAGTTTTCAGGACTATCCTGAAATTTTTATTCCCAATTTGAAAATTTAAAGTCGTTTAAAATACTTTTCACCCAGGATTATGTTTTAAAACTAATCTTTCAATTTATCTTGATTCTAATAGTCTAACTATTTAATCAACGATTTTAGGTACTATTTATTATAATGATTACTATAGTCCAACTATATAATCAACTATAATTTAATAAGTTAAATTCAATTATATTGATTACTATAATCCAATTATAAAATAAACTATAATTAAATTGGTTAATTCAAATATATTGATTATTATAATCCAATTATATAATCAACTATAAATGAATAGTTTGAATATAGTCCAACTGTTTTATTAAAACAACTATTAAATTTAGTCCAACTAATATGTTAATTTAACGATGAAATATTGATATGAGCGCGTATGGCAAGTAACTAAACGAATATTGCAAATTTAATACTTGCCTCCCACTATTTTTCGGCGAGCCTCTAACCCTCTGTTGAGTACTCGGGAAACCTTGTTTCCTAGTGGGCTAGGATCCCGTTAAATAACACACAATCTTGACTTTGGCCAACAAATTGTATGATAATTAACTAGGTAGATCTCTAAGATCAATTGGATCCCATCCAATTCCTAGATCTAGTAGAGGGACATCCAAGTCCGAAAATATATCTTTATATGCCAATATATCCAATATATTGCCTAACCTTTTTCCTCTGCTCAACTAAGCATTGGCTTGGCACAACAAACTTAGTGATCCCAGTTAAGCGTGACCCATTGACCTTGGAAAGCTTCGTAATCAATGTCGATGGACAAGAAGTGATCTTGACTTTGACCAACAAATCATGACTTGACAAGACACCGATATGGAATAAAGCTCTCATGATTCAAACACATCCTCGACGGACAAAGGCCTTGACTTTGGCCAACAAACCAATGCCAGTCTTGGATCTTGAGTAAGAATCACTCAATGGAAGGAAAAACGCTTAATATTGTTTGAGGATTTTTTCGCGTGCAAATTGGCAACCAATTTATTATCTTTGTTAAGGTCTCATCATCATACACCCTTAAGCATGCATTCTAAATACATAATAAGGCGCGTAAAATAAAATAATAATGATATGCGGATGGATACTTTACACATTGTTCCTAGAAAAACTCTCTCCATTCCTCATTTCCTCTCTCCCGCTAGCACAAGTATTACTTCTACCAGTTACATAACACTTCTAAAGAAACCTCATTTACATTGAGGGGAATAGGTGAGAAGAGAAATACATAGAGTAAGAAGGTAATAGGCTGGACACGCATGTCCAATTAATAAATTATAAATTTATTACAACAATTTCTAAAATTGCCCCACCCATCTAATATCCATCTGATATACATTATTCATGCATCTCAACCATGTATTCACACAAGCATGTTATCAATCAATCTAATCCAATTAATTAATCTGATAATTAATGACCATCCAATGTTCAAACAACGATTTGATTTTGCGCGAGTCCAACTCGTTTTATGAATAAGTACTCAAAGTATGAATTCTTGAATTATATTAAACTACAAAATTAAATCCAATTCAATTTGCATTTAATACTAATTCACTATTTAATTCCAAATTAAATATTACACTTTATTAACGAACCTTTACGACTTAGATTCTAAATCTAATCGTTACGGGTCTCAAAGCCCGATTAACATCCAATGTTAATTTAATTTAAAGTCCAATGGGCTTTCAATTAATTTCTTAAGCCATGGACTTTTGGTCAACTTGGGTCAAACCCAAAGACTAAAGCCCATTTAAAGGAATCGCCCTTATATGCCTAGAAACCAATTTAGGCCCATTAGGCCCAATTAAAATTAAAGGTCCATTAAGTCATAATTGGACTTTATGGATATGGTTTTGGGCCCAATTGGATCCAACCAATTTAGCCTAAATCCAATCTTGGTACAACCAAGCCCATTAAGCCCAATTACAACCTTTTAAGCCCAAATCCAATTTAAGCCCAACATAATTAAATTCCAAAATTCCAATTTCACAATTTAATTACTCAAAGTGTAAAGCCACAATTAATCACCCAAATTAACATTTCTAAAACATCAATTTACACAATTAATTATGCTCATTATCAACAATTAGTGTCCAACACAATTGATCAAAAATCAAACCCATTTCATGCTCATATATGTCTCGGCATTTTGGGTATTTTTATGTCCGATTTGGTTTCAATCCAATTAAAATCCACAATCAACATTAAATCAACATTCCCAAACGTTTCAAGTCATCCAATGATCAACGAAACAAAAATACCAAGACATTAGGGTTCATGTGGTATTCGGCCAAGACAACCCAATTGGGGAAAATTGTTTCAAATCAATTTTCATGAAATTGATAACATCCAACTTCAATTAAACATCATTTAAGCATACTCAATCAAGTAATTTTATCAAATAATGCTCAAAATCAATTTACCCAATTTTAACCAAAAATTCAAATTTCATGCTCAAACCGCTCTGATACCATTGTTGGTTTTCTACGGTCTAACCGAGATCGTTTTCAAGCAAGAAACTATGTGCGAATACAACAAAGAAGTTGCAGAATACTTACATTGAGCGGTTGAGCGATGCGAGGAACAAAATCTTCAAGTTTTTCCCTCCTAGGGCTCTAGGCATTTTCAGGTTTTTGGCGCCTCCAAATTTCGGCCATGGATGATCTCAAGCTCCAAGCTTTGAGTTGTGTTTTCCAAGCCCACGGGTGGGTTTCCCTATCACCTTCGCAAGACCCCGAATGTGTGCTAGCACTCCGGAAATTTTTCCGTAAAATTTCCTTTTGGCTTCCTTTAACTCTCGGAAATGGTAGTGAAAGAATGAAGAAAATTGGCCTTGTGGCCGTGAGAGAGAAGAAGAAATTGAGAGAGAAGTGTGTTTGGTTGTTACCAAAAATTAGTAATTGATTTTCTAAAAATCAAATACATATATTTTGCCACCAAAAAGTCAAAGCAATAAAGCTTACAACCACTACATCAACTATTCACATCACAAGGACTACACATCACATCACTCAAAGCCCATTTAAAGAGATTTGACGCTTGATGTGACTAATGATTTGACGCTTGATGTGACTTGTGGGCCGCACTTGAATTTGAAATGCGAGTGCGCCCGCAAACACTCCCGGGGTCGGGTATGTTAATTTCAAATTAACGAATTTTCCGTGGCGACGTAATTAAATAATTATGCATAGCAAAATTACTATTCACGTCGCTAACGAATTAATTCTAAATTAACTTTTTTACCCGAATTAAAATCTAATTTTAATTCCGCATCGAAATCCAATTTCGTTTAATATATCGAATATATTAATTTATCGATTAATTCCAAATTAATTGTTCTCTCTCTTTTAATTAATATTTTATCCCAGATAAAATATCTCCGCAATTAATCCCAGATTAATTTTCTCTCTCTACTAATTAATCCTAGATTAATAAAGTGCGAGTCATACGTCATCGGTGAATCTTCCAGAAGTGACCCATGAGATCCCCGGATATGTTGGCAGTGAATCCGGTCGTCGGACTATCCGAACACGTACGTACCTAGTACTACATTTTTACCGGTTTACAAGACAAGGTTGGCTTCTAGCAAAGCGCCACGCCTGCCCAATTCTCCAGAAATATCCTTACAAGAATAAGTGATCTATATCAGGCGTAGTATACGTAGTATTGCGTATTACGATCCAGTATCGGATGTCACATGCTAGGCCTGAGGCTGGAATTATGTCTGCCCCGTACGAAGCACATATCGGATCTCTGGTAACTAGTCTCTATAATCGGATAACTATGACCTAGTCATATTATCCCGATGACTGTAGTACTTAAGAGAACTAGTTCCGTATCCTACGTGACCATCATCTCCACTATGACTGGAGTGATACTTCCGTCTTGACATCACACCCAATACACTACGATTCTCAATATACCCAGCAGAGGCGTACACATAACCTGTTAAAGCCCTGGACGACCAAAACCAAAGTATATTGATTGTCGCAAGTATTAGCGGTGCAAGTCTCAGGTTAAGACCAAATACACCTACCCTGATTCGTACTTCCATAGACACATAGTCATACTACCAATGGAATTCCGAGGGGTCTATCTAGAGCGAAGCTGTTTCCGTACCATCGGTAAAAACAACCTCCTATTACACTTGCATAAGTATCCTATACACAAATATATGAGAACTATGTCGTTATGCCCTCATAATGCGCACAAGTGTAATACTAGTCTTTTTCGCATTATCGATGTCCAATCTCGATAATAATTTGACTATGGATATTTAATGATTAAAACTTTGGGGATTGATACTGTCTCATATCATCTCAATCCAGGAACTAATCATATGAACCTTTTATCATTTATACATCTTGGTGATCTAATCACAAATGATAAAAGGGAAATTTCTTTTGTCACATAGTTAATTTGTACAACAACACAATGATTTGTACAAATAGTGACGCTATGGGTCATAACTGTCCAACAACGCATTCATAGAAACACACTCATCCGTCAACAAAAAAGAAAGTCGAACAGAGATTCTATACAGCCAATCAGATACATCATTCGAAATGAGGAACATACCACATGTTCTTTACACGCAATACAATATCAAAACAGAAAATTAGTACGAATTTCATACTATCTATTTGATCCACAATACAAAGCAAGACTTATTCATTTCACATCAGGTTATTCCATATCATATCTGTAAGTGATATCAATATCAAAATTTACATACGTACATAGCTCATTGCACATACAATTTGTTGGGGTTGGTGCTCAGAGCGCCAATCCGGACCGTATTTATGTCTGATTCATGAATACGAACATCCCATTTTTCCATAATATTACTTATTTATGGTTGCACCTCTTGTTTTTATATACGTATTTGATCTGATTACGATTAGATTGAAACTAAATGTGGTTTAGTGATATGTATATATTAGACAAAGGCCCGATAATATATAATGCAGTACACAGTTACAAAGTTAGTTTGTAATTGACATTGGGAGTGTCACTGCTAAATGTATATTATCAAATATAGTTCCTGGTCAAGATTTACTAACACGGGTAGGTTAGCCAAATCCATTGAGACTAGTACATGTCATATATCGAGACTTGGTCCGATGGTTTATCCCAATGAACCATGAGTCTAGGAAGACTCGTATAGACGTGTAGGTGTTTTATAGTGGATAAACACTGAACGAATCACCAAAGATTCTTAATAGATGGTACACCAACGTCAATAAGAAACTTCTCGGGTTGAGTAGCATAGTGGTCCTTCGACTAGAGATACCACTGTGGATGTATGAGACATCCTCCACACTTAGATGGTAGTCACATCACCGATCTATTTAGATAAGACCTCTGCTTGTTCGTTGGGTGTGGACCGATCCTCAAGATATCCTGTGTGTATCAAGATAGGATCCGTCAATCCTGTACATAGCATAGGTAGTCCATATATGATTAATAGTCTGTTAAATATGTGGCCATAGTATACTTCGGAAGTAAGTTCCGAATGTTATTTAGAGATTGCTAATAGATATGTCGACAGGATAATACCTATAGAGATTTTACGTTTACATCTATATCTCGGGTGTTATCTGGATACATGTGACGGAGGGATTATACGCATGCAAAGACCTCGACCTGTATGATTCAGCTAGTTTATCTGTGGTCGTCATAATTTACGGGTGGGTAAATTATGGACACAAAATTGGATTTTGGGTTGATTGGAATTGATCTTGGCATGTTTTGAACAAAAGGGACCAAAATATAATTACTTGAAAATTTGGGGTGCTCACGACAATTACTCAAAAATTGGGGATTTGTGTTAAATCTGATTTTGATGCATTAGATGTGTTCAAAAATATTTTAGAAATGATTTAGAATCATTCAAAATTATATTTGATAATTTTTGGGCTAAAATAATCAATTTACAAAGTTTTGGGGCAATTCGGTAATTACTAAGAAATTTGATCTCTTGTGTAATTTTTCAGAATTTGATAATTGGATAATTAAATAAATAAGTTTATTTAATTGATCAAAGAAAAAATTTTGAAATCGGAAAATTTTGATTTTCCACTATTCCGCTGCGTTTCCGATATTCCCCCTTAAAACCCCTTCAAAATGGTATCAGAATGAGTCTGATTCTGGACACCCCGATATGATTAGCCTTTTAAAATCAAATGTTTGTTCTTGTTTTTACTTGATACATGCATGCTTTCATTTAATTTGATTAGATTTAAAGTGTATGACAATTTACGGAATATCCCCGCTTAATAAGGTTTTAAAGTAACTAGTATTTTGAATACTAGTTTCTTGGTCCGTCTTGTCAATACGTTTTATGGAGATTTTTCAGTGACTACATCCGAGACTGTGCCTCTGCTGTGAGGGTGTAGCCGATAGAGATTTATTTATGCCAGATGTATATTAGATACTAGATAAATTCAAGCGAAAGCGGAATCCTGAACGTGCCCTAGCTATCAGGGTTACGCAAGTAGCTTGAGTTTATCATTGACAAGTTTAACCTTGGTACGTCTCCTTGTGGGCCTGCTTTAGCAGCGGCAATGAGAAATGACCAGGACCGGAACTTCGGAGTCACTATTGAGTGATTGACAAATGAGTTGTCTACTTGTGAATATACGTAGACGAGACCGTGCCTCTGCTGTGAGTCGAAATATATTAATGGGGTCAACTTCCTATTATGAAATTCGATTTAATTATTGAATTCTCATTTTTCCGTTAGGGATTACGGTATTACGTAAAATAGTGGGAGGCACTGCTAAGTTTAAAAAATTACATAACTTAGGCAGTGTGTATTATTATGGAAATTACCGCTTGTTTGTTTCCTTATTCTATTGTTTATATAGAATTTAACTTTTATTTACTACACACATATTTTGATATGTTATCTGACTTGACTCTTAGTTGCAGTTATTCTAGAATAGGTTTTAGATACTATTAGACTAGGATATTAGTAGATTGGTCTAAACCATCGGGAACTGTTATTTCGATTTTCTTGAAAAATCAAGATGGTTAATGACTTAGTTTCTAAGTCATGATAGATAATCTAGATATATATCCCTTTTAGGATATAATACTTTAGAGAGAATAGTTTCTTATGCAGTAAGAATTGACTTGAATTAGTTCATGTCTCGAGATTCTTGACTGGCATTAAGAAAGCCTCATTAGGTATTTGTTTATCTAGTAATGATGTTTCTTAGCTTTAATGACATTTAGAGGCAATGTGTCTGACATAATTTGCTAATCAGTTATTTGCAATTGTTGTGAATAGTTAAATGCAAATAGTAAAGCTAAAGAAATGAGATGCGTATAGTTGTGTATAGAAAATATCGATTTTCACAATACTACAACTATAGGTATTGGATACCAGATCTCCCGTTTAGTTATTTAAAAATATTAGTTAATGATTGTTTTGATATTTGATATCAGAACTTGCAACTATTAGATAATTACTTGTTCTTTATAAACAGTTGTTATATATTTTAAATATAACTAGTAGTGTCATTGACGTAGAGATAAACATTAAGAAAAATTATTCGGTAAAAAGTAAATAATTTAGAACGGTGTTTTATGAGTTTAATCACTTAAACATTAGATGCTTATTCCATATGGTAAATGATGGTTTGATACGAGATCATATCACACATCCTTATCCATTTAATGAATATTGTATTCAGGAAGGTGATTAAGATCTCGTTTAACCAATGATTGTCATTGGACCACCAGATTTATTAAACTGATACATTAGATGTATGTAGTTTAATAAATAATAATTGCTTAAGATAGTTTTCTTTATTTCATAACTTAGTTGATGAATTGTCATAACTTAGTTACGTGCTTCTGAAGGAACACATATTGAACGTCTTGAAATGATCAAGAACTTTCAATCTGTTCTAATGAAACGCAGATTGAACATATTTGACTGGTTCAAATATATTCAATCTGAAATTTTGAAAACGTGATCCTTAAAATTCATAACAAGTCTTTGAATTGTTCAAAGATATTTGATACAATCAAACATATGAATTTAAAGCAATTAGTTCTAAGGTTATTCAGTGAATATGATTCATATTCAATATTATTCTTCCACGATTCCATCTTGATGGAATTGAGTAATGGGAGCAGTCGAATCTTATATGATTTGATTCGTTTGATATTGAATGTTACCGAATTAGTTTCAATACTCTTGGGGTTATGCTCCAGTAACACTAATTCATCTATTTAATTAATGTTCCATTATTTTCTACAGTTGCATATATGATATGTATAGGTAGAAAATTCGAATCTTGAAAAGTTTAAGATTTGAATATTTCTTTTATATAATAGTTATATAATGGAAATTACTTACACCTCGGGAGTATAAATAAAAGTTTATCATTTATTCTATTTGATAGAATATAGTATTCTATTTGATAGAATATCTTTTCTACGATCCTAAGTAATAAAATTGTTTTATTACTTGGTGTGTAACATCTGATGTTAATCATTGTAGAAAAAGACTTGACTTATTGAAGTCAATTGTGAGAATGATAAACTATAATTGGAACTACGTAATTAATAAGATGAAACAACCCTTATACATCTTCTATATAAGTCTAATAGGATATCAGAATCATTTACAAGTATTTGATACTTAATGGTTCTGTTGTTTTCTTACCGAAGAAAATTATCCTATAACTTATAATGGAAGCGATATTTGATATCGATTCTGGAAGTTCACCAATGATTCATAGATCTAAGATTGTTCATAGCTTACTACGATCAAGTTTTGAACTTGATTAAGCTTTTATTATGAATTAGTTCATGATATGTGCTAATTGTTTGCGCAGCAAAAGCAGTATGAGCTTATTAAAGGTGTATCATATACCCAAATATATGAGAACTATGCCGTTATGCTCCCACAACGTGCACAAGTGTAATACTAGTATATTCCGCATTATCGATGTCCAATCTCGATAATACTTCAACTAGTATCCAAACTTAGTTGGTATATATGGAATCCATTTCGGACATCATGGCACTTTGCCATAATAGGGAGTCGATACCTTGTATCACTTCCTCATACGTAGTCAGTTCGTATTCCTCAATAAGATTGACATCTTTATGAGGTGAGATCAGAAACCCATACCCCAGTTTGTTTTCTGACTCTCTCCGACTTACGTGGTCCTTGTGTATTCGAAGATTATAGGTATAGTTTCATCCCTGATGAACTATTTGTGTTCCATTAAGGAGTCGGTGCCTTGAACAGTATTACTCCAATTTTTATCGAGTTTTACTTTCCTCCCACTTACCACTGCATATAGGTATTCCTCTTAGGAAAATCGCATGGAGATCAACAATTACATTGTTCTCTTGTGAGTTGTATAAGTACTATACTTTGGTTACCCTAGGATAACCTACAAATTAGGCACTTATCTGATTTGGGTTCTTGTTTGGTATCATCCAAACATATGCCTAGCATACTCAAATCTCCAGGAATGAGAAAACCAGTTTCTTTTCTGTTCGTATCTAATATGAAATCTATCAAACAGATTTTTATGGAACCTTATTCAAAATAAGTTTTGCATTGTTTAAAGTGTATCCCTTGAAGGAAATGGTAGCTCAGAGCGACTTATGATTAACATTATCATGTCCAACAAAATTTGGTTTCTCCGTTCAGACACACCGTCAAAATGATGTGTTCCGGGAAGAGTCCTCATGGAAAGAATACTATACTCTTTCATGTATTCGAGAAACTTATTGCTTAAGTATTTTCATCATGGTCCAATCATGGTGTTTAATACTTTAGCCGATCTGTTTGTCTACTTCGTGTCGAAACTCTTTGAATTAATCAAAAGTTTTCAATTCGTGTTTCAAAAGAAACACATAACCATAACGTGATGCCACATCCGTAAAGGTTACGAAGTGTCCATATCCACCTCTAGCCTAGCTAGACATGGGCCCACTTACGTCACTATGAACAAGGGCTAACAGATCGGTGGCAATTGTACTTTTTACCAAGTAAAAGGTGTTTTAGGCACTTTGCCTAATAAACTAGATTTGTAGACTTTAATTGAATAGAATCAAATATGTCCTAGTATCCACTCTTCGAAAGTGTGGATATACGAGTCTTGTTAATTGTGTCCCAGACAACAATGCCACAATTAAGTCTCCACTGATTAATTCAATTTGAGCTATTTGTTTGTCATATTATACGTTTGAGATTTATTTATATTCAAAATATAAATACTGTTATTCACATCTAATGTGTTTATCTCAATATCATCTTTATATAATAAAATACTTTAGTGTTCTAGAATATAAAGGTATACCCGTAACGGGTTAAACCCTGATATAGAGATAATGTTGCTAGTCAAACTAGTTACATTGTAACAGTTTCCTAATTTAAGTACGTACCCAAAGGGTAGTTCCTAAACTTAGGTATTTACGGTTAAAACAGTGACTTTCGTCCCATTTCCAATTCGTAGATGAATCTCAACTGAAGTCAGTATCCTGCTTATCAGCAGATTCTGCACATCAGTACATATTCTTATGTACCACATCCAGTATCTAAAATCCAATTTTAATACTAGTAGTGAACATGTTTACAAAAAACATATTTGAAGCTGGAGTTTTGCCCCCTCTTCACTTCCTTCATGTCTGCCTTGGGATATTTCATTTGTCTTCCTAGAAGACTGTAATGATTTTGCCTTTGCCCCTTTTAGAAGCTCTGGCTTTTTCTCCTAGAGCATAGCCGTCAATTCTCCAAGAATTTACTCTTGGTTCATAATAAACCTGCCCCAGCTTTTGGGTAGAGACTATAAGATCAAATCTTTAATAGTCTCAGCCACGTAGGTAATGCCCAGCTAACCTAGTTGATCGATGTCAGCAATCATCTGTGACACCTAGTGCTAGACAGATGTACCCTCTGACATACACGAGCAGAAAGAGCTTTTATTGCAATTTGTACTTCTAAGATCTAAAAATAGATCTTTGAAGATTTTTAATTTCATCATCAAGGTATAAGGATCTAATCCTTAATTCTGACAAAGAAATTAAAGTGTCATTGCGTTAATAATATAAGAGAGAGCACTAAAGTTATCATTACATGAATATTCCAAATATCATGTTCTACTATTTGCTCAACTTCGGGCTTAGGCTCGAGATGTCACTCTATCAAATAAAGTAACTTCTCAGTCCCCAGGACTATCCTGAGATTTTTTATTCCCAATTTGAAAATTAAAGCCGTTTAAAATATTTTCACCCAGGTTTATATTTTAAACGCTAATCTTTCAGTTATCTTGATTGCTATAGTCCAACTATCCAATCAACGATTTTAGGTACTATCGATTATAATGATTACTATAGTCAAACTATATAATCAACTATAATTTTATTGGTTAAATTCAATTATATTGATTATTATAATCCAATTATAAATCAACTATTAATTGAAATAGTTTGAATACAGTCCAACTGTCTAGTTAAAACAACAACTAATATATTAATGTAACGACGAAAAATTTGAATGAGCGCGTATTGGCAAATTTAATACTTGCCTCCCACTATTTTTCGGCAAGCCTCTAACACTTTGTGGAGTACTCGGGAAACCTTGTTTCCTAGTGGGCTAGGATCCCGTTAAATAACACACAATCTTGACTTTGGCCAACAAATTGTATGATAATTAACTAGGTAGATCTCTAAGATCAATTGGATCTCATCCAATTCCTAGATCCAGTAGGTGGACATCCAAGTCCGAAACATATATCTTATATATGCCAATATATCCAATATATTCCCTAACATTTTTCCTCTGAATCAACTAAGCATTGGCTTTGGCACAACAAACTTAATGATCCCAGTTAAGCGGAACCCATTGACCTTGGAAAGCTTCGTAATCGATGTCGATTGACAAGAAGTGATCTTGACTTTGGCCAACAAATCACAACTTGGACAAGACACCGATTTGGAACAAAGTCTTCATGATTCAAACACATCCGCGACGGACAAAGGTCTTAACTTTGGCCAACAAACCAGTGCCAATCTGGGATCTTGAGTAAGAATCACTCAATGGAAGGAAAAACGATTAATATATATTGAGGGTTTTTTTTCCGCGTAATTGGCAACCAATTAATTATCTTTGTTAAGGTCTCATCATCATACACCCTTAAGCATACATTCTAAAAGCATAATAAGACGCGTATAAATAAATTTAATAATGATATGCGGATGGATATTTAACACATTGTTCCTAGAACAAATCTCTCCATTTCCTCTCTCCCGCTAGCACAAGTATTACTTCTACCCGATTACATAACACTTCTAAAGAAACCTCATTTACATTGAGGGGAATAGGTGAGAAGAGAAATACAAAGAGTCAAGAGGTAATAGGCTGGACACGCAGGTCCAATTAATAAATTCTAAATTTATTACAACAATTTCCAAAATTGCCCGCACCCATCTAATATCCATCCGATATACATTATTCATACATCGCATCCATGTATTCACACAAAGCATGTTATCAATCAATCTAATACAATTAATTAATCTGAAATTAATGACCATCCAATGTTCAAACAACGATTTGATTTTGCGCGAGTCCGACTCGTTTTAAGAATAAGTACTCAAAGTACGAATTCTTGAATTATATTAAACTACAACATTAAATCCAATTTAATTTGTATTTAATACTAATTCATTTTTTAATTTTATTTAATTCCAAATTAAATAATTACACTTTTTAATGTACCTTTACGACTTAGATTCTAAATCTAATCATTACGGGTCTCAAAGCCCGATTAACATCCAATGTTAATTTAATTAAAGTCCAATGGGCTTTTAATTAATTTCATAAGGCATGGACTTTTGGTCAATATGGGTCAAACCCAAATACCAAAGCCCATTTAAGGAATCACTCTTATTTCCCAAGAAACCAATTTAGGCCCAATTAAAATTAAAGGTCCATTTAATTATATTTGGACTTTATGGATATGGTTTTGGGCCCAATTGGATCCAACCAATTAGCCTAAACCAAACTTGGCACAACCAAGCCCATTAAGCCCAAATAAAACTTTACAAGCCCAATTCCAAAATTAAGCCCAATTAATTAAATTTCAAATTTCCAAATTTCACAATTCAATTAATTTAAAGTGTATAGCCATAATTAATTAACCAAATTAACATTTCCAAAATACCAATTTACTCAATTAATTATGCTAATCATCATCAACACATGTCCAACATATTTGAATCAAAAAATCATATCATTTTCCATGCTTATCATTCACGGCAATTTAGGGGATTTTTTTTCGATTCCGAATTCAATCCAATTAAATCCTAAATCAACATTTCCCAAATGATTTCAACTCATCCAATGAATCAAACATCAACAAAATCACCATGACATTGAGGCTCTCAACTTTCGGCCAAGCCAAAATATTGGGGAAAATTTGATCCAATCCAATTTTCATCAAATTGATCATGCATAACACTATGTTATCATCATTCAAGCATGTTCCAACAATCAATTTCATCAAAGCATGCTCAAATCAATTTTACCCAATTTTACCCTAATTTCAATTTCATGCTCAAAATGGCTCTGATACCATTGTTGGGTTTCTAGGTAAGTCCAAGATCGATTCAAACAATGAAACATGTGTGAATACAATAAAGAATTATGGTGGAATCATACTTACATAGATCGGCTTTTGCGATGCGATGAACAATAAAATCTTCAAGCTTTTCTCTCCATGAAGCTCACGGTTTTTTGCCTCCATTTTTGTGCTCCATTTTGAATCTTCAAGCTCCAAGCTTTGGGTAAGGATTCCATGCCCATGGGTGGGTTTCCCTATCACCTTTGGATGACTCCTAATGTGTGCTAGCACTCGGAAAAATTTGCCGCAAATCCTTCATGGCAATGGTGATCAAGAAGTAAAGAAGAAAATAACTTTTTCCTTTAAATATATGTTGATTTCGAAATTGACAATAAAGGGGGGGGGTAATTTTGTCCTTTGAAAAATTAAATCAAATTTAATAATAATACATTTTATATTGACCAATCAAATTAGCACACACATAAAGTATATTTAAAGCAAGCCAAATGTTCCAATAATAATTAAACAACTTCCATAACATTTATGGAAAAATTTATTAATTAATAATTCAAATATTTAACAATTAAATATCCAAATAATTAATTAATGTAATTATTATTATATATGTATTTTTATTTACAATAAATAACAAATACATATATTTATGGCATGTGTCAAAATCTCATTTGATGAATAATTAATGTGTATCTAATCGTATTATGTATCAAATACAAATACACAATAATTATTAGCGGACAAAATCCCCTAATGCATGCGTTATCGTTTAACCGATTAAATGATCTGGATTAACTCATTTAATCGAATGAAATATTATGAATAATCCGTATTATTCATATCGTACTTCCCAAGTGCTCAACGAGTACACTTCATATTGTGGGACTCTCTAAGTTTAGGTCTATCTATCACGAAATCCAATTTCGTGTCCATAATTCACCCACACATGGATTATGACGATCACAGATAATCTCGCTAAACTATGCAAGTCGAGGTCATAGCATACGTATAATCCCTCCGTCACAGGCTATCCGTATTATACATGGGATATAGATGAGAACGTCAAATATGTTCGGTATAATACGGTCGACTTTCAATTTACGATCTTTAAATAACACTCGGAACTGATTTCCGAAGTTATACCACGTCCATGGATTTACTAGATCATAAACACGTGCTGGATGCCTATACCCTGTACACAGGACTGACGGATCCTATCTTGATACGCAAAGGATGTCATGAGAATCAGTCCACACCCAACTAACTGGCGGAGGTCTGATCATGGCTAGATCGTTGACGTGACTGCCATCAAAGTGTGGAGGATAGCTCATATATCCACGGTAGTATCTCAAGTCGAAGGACCACTATGCTCGCTCAACTCGAGAAGGTTTCTATTGACGTTGGTGTACCATCTATTAGGAAACCTTCAGTGATTCGTTCAGTGTCTTATCAAATAAACACCTACATGTCTATACGAGTCTCCCGAGACTCATGGTTCACTAGGATAAACCATCAGACCAAGTCACGATATACGATATGTAATGGTCTCAGTGGATTTTACTAACCGACCCGTGTTATTAAATCTTGACCATAAACTTTATTTAAGGATATACAACTAATAGTGTGTTTCCTAATATCAATTACAAACTACGTTGTAACTGTGCACTATACTGTAAATCATAGGGTCTTTGTCTAATATACATGTATCAATGAACCAGATTTAGTTTCGATCTAATCGTAATCAGATTAGATCGAATAAATGTATAAGAGACAATGGTGCTACCAGTAAATTAGTAATATTATGAAAAATACAATTGCTCGTATTTATGAATCGGACATAAATACGATCCGGATTGGCACTCCGAGTACCAACTCTAACAATTTTACCATCTTTGTATAATTTAAAAATTGATATTTTGTTGTATTTCTAGTTATTCCACAAGCAGCAGAATTTAAAACATTCTGAACTAATTAGTAAAAGAAATTTTTCAACAAAACTTAAAAGAAAGATGTGTCATACACGTTAATTTAGCAATTTCTTTTTAATTTTTAGCATCTGAATATTTAAATAAATTTAAAGAACTCGTACCTCTAGTAGATGATACGTACCTGGCCATTTGAGTTTGCGTTGTATCAAGTTCAATTTCAGCGGCATGATGTCTTTCCAAGTGCTTGATCATATTGACATATCCACTAGTAAATTTGTAAGAAACTCCACAATAGTTGCATATTGCTCTTACACCTTCATTTTCACTCTAGACTAAATGAAAATGAATTTTGAAAATATTGGAGGAACGAGACTTAACTTCTCTTCTCTGTGTACCGATACTAGGGCCGCTCTTTTGGGTTGACACATTTGACATGGTGTTCTCAGATGAGCTTGCCATTTTTTGTTAAAGAAATTTTAAAGAATGAGAGAATTGAGAATGAGAAATTGTAGATGAGAGAATTGAGAATGAGAGAATTGTAGAAATTGAGAGAATTGAGAATTGATGTGTTGAAAAAATGAAAAATGACCTATATTTATACATTTTTGGAATATTTTGTGATACCTAAAATACCCTTAAAACTAGCTGTTTTATTAATATTGTTAAGGGTAAATTAGTAAATTATATATTTTATTTAATTTTTTTTTGGAATTAGGGGAATCTGAGGTTCCGACGGTTCTACTTCGGTTCGGTCAGGAGTGAACCCTAACTGAACCGAAAAATTTCAAATCCGATTCAGAAATCAGTTGGAACCGGATTCCGATTCGGAATCGGAATCGTAGCCGAATCTATTGACAACCATAAAAACAAAATATTGTTCTTTTAAATATTTCAATGGTACCGGCTCCAAAGCTAGTAGTGAAGTTGGTTTTCAAATTTTTTAATAATTTATCAGGTAAATTTCAGTTTTACAAAAAATATACTTAGATTTGATAATCTTTTTCCTTATCTTTTATATATATATATTTCTAAGGAATTGATATGAGTGTTGGAACATTTAATGCCCCACTCTAGGTGCCCTCGTTGTCGTCACTGGTGCTCCCAAATACAACCTCCCAGTCCCAGGTGCAATGGTTAAAAAAAGATAAATTTTTTTGATAATGACTCCGAAACAGGAAAAACGAAACGAAACGACAGGCCGTTTCCGTGGTCACTATAATTTTGTTCTAGAACCTCTCTTGCTCTTTTGATATTTACCAATCTTATCTAAATATTTCTAAAAAGAAGCCCCACACATACTCTCTCGTCTATAAAAAGAAACTTCAATCATCATCTTCATAATCATAAAGCTTAATTTCATTTTGCTTTAAATTTCTTTCTTTTTATAAAAACAAAATCGTTTCCGTTTCTGGATCATGGATCTAATCCCAGATCTTCCCAACGATATTGCCCTTGAATGTTTATCTCGGGTTTCGTATAAGCAGTTTGCTACTATTTCGTCCGTTTGCAAAGGCTGGAAGTCCGAGATTTCGCTTCCCGAATTTCGCCTAAACAGGAGAAATACTCTCTGCAGCGAACAACTCCTAGTTATGACCCAAGCCCATGTTGAGCAGAGCAGAAAATCGGGTGTTATAAAGAGATTCGCTAACCCGATTTATCGGATCACGGTATTGGAACTTGGTTCCGGTCATTGGTCCGAGTTGCCGCCGATTCCCTGGTTCTCCGAAGGGTTACCTTTGTTTTGTCAGATTTCCGCCGTCGGGTCGGATCTTGTAGTGATGGGCGGGCTAGATCCGGCTACTTGGGAGGTTTTAAGTTCTGTCTTTGTTTTTAATTTTGTTTCTTCCAAATGGCGTCGTGGGGCGGACATACCAGGTGAACGGCGGATGTTGTTCGGATGTGCATCGGATAGTGATCGGACGGTGTACGTTGCTGGAGGGCATGACGAGGATAAAAATGCTTTGAAGTCAGCAATGACGTATGACGTGGAAAGAAATGAGTGGGTCTCGCTGCCCGACATGTCAAAGGAGCGTGACGAGTGCAAAGGAATTTTCCACCGTGGCAATTTCTACGTCATTGGAGGATACTCGACTAATGCGCAAGGTCGTTTTGAGGGACATGCTGAAGCCTTCGACGTCAACTCGCGGCGGTGGGGTCTAGTAGAAGAAGGCTTTTTGAAAACTGCCACGTGTCCTCGGACTTGCGCAGATGGTGGTGACAGCAATGATATGTACATGTGTCATCAAGGTGAAGTGATAGCACTGAAATGTAACACGTGGCACGACGTGGCAAAGCTACCTGCAGATGTGTGCAACGTGGCACATGTGACAACGTGGCAGGGAAAGTTGCTGGTGATTGGTTCAGCTAGATTCGGTGAGCCCCACATGGCTTACGTGTTTGATTTGAATAGTTACAAGTGGCAACAAATGGAGACTCCTGAAGAATTTTCTGGCCATGTGCAATCAGGATGTTACATAGAGATTTGAAGACGAAAATTTTCTGACATGCGCAATCAGGATGGCGATTTGGTCGCATAATCGATTGTAATTGGTTTTGATGATCCAACGCGAGAAAGAACACTTCGATGTGCAAACACGAAGCAATATAAAAAATGTCGAAGCATATGTGGTGAAGAGCGAGAATGTGAAGACTTGCGCATAATTGAAGAAATCATGTGAAGTCTTAGCTTAGTGCTATAATTGTAAGTGAGTTTATTCAAGTGATCTAAAGCTCTTAGGAATCATACATTTTGCATCACTTGCATTTAAAATTGCTTAGAATCCTAAAAGAATCATTTGCATTTTATTTGCACCAAAATGAACTTCATGCACAAGTGCATCGGTAAATGATCTTCCAAAAACTAGCAAACGGTTGAATTAAACTTCAAATGATATACCGTTAGATATATATGTGTATCTTGTTTGCTACGGTTCAAACGGAACACAATTCCGATGCATAGAACTTTTGCTAGAGCCATTTTACTACAACATGTTAATATGTGCGTTTTCTTCATGCATGTCACATTAGAAAATTTCCATAAAATTCATATTAATGTTTTTGGAGCTGAATGTTTTACAGAAGCTATATCTATGTGTCTAGTTTATGTAGAAATTTACGGATCATGATTTGGAATTTTCTAGAGAAAGTTATGGCCAAAATACCAAGTGTCGTCAGTCTTGACTGGTCATCAGAACATGCACTTACTGAAACCAGGGAGCTCCAGACCGGTCCCCATACCGGTTTCCATACCGGTCTAGCCTTTATTGTGCAGTTACTGAAACCAGGGAGATCCAAACCGGTCTCCATACCGATTTCCATACCGGTCAAGCTTTTTATATTGAACACTTACTGGAACCAAGGAGACTCATACCGGTCTCTATACCAGTTTCCATACCGGTCTAACGGACAATTTCTCAACGGTAATATAGCCGTTGGAGCCCTAGACCAGCATGCCGGTCTCCATACCGGTTTTCATACCGGTCTCGCTTTAAGTTGGGGAAAGCTTTGCATTTTATTATAAATAGGACCCCAACTCATTTGCCTTAGGTTAGAGACTTAATACACAACCTTCATACATTCTCTAAGGCAAATACAAGAGTGTCTTAAACCTTCATACACTTAAACACTCATACAAGCTCACACACATCTTCATTACATTTAGTGAGCTTAGATCACTTGGGTTTGCAACTCACACAATCTTCTTATTATTTGTGAGTGCCCAAGTGTGTTTTAATTCTTCTTTATCAAAACACTTGCGGTTTGTGAAATCCCATTTGGTTGGGTAAGTTGTAAAGGTTGTGAGTGCACCTACGAACAAAACTCAAAGTTGTAAAAGGTTCGGAGTGTGCCTTTGCGGAAAACTCTTGGTTACGAGTGAACCACGGAAAACTCGATTCTAGTGGAAATCTTCAAGCAAGGCTTGGGGGAGTGGACGTAGGCACGTTTGGCCGAACCACTATAAATCTCGGTGTCGTATTTCTCTTTCCCTATACTTTTGTTTATAGCAAGTTTATTTATGCTTATACATATTGAATAGAAAACTTGCATATATGCTATTAATTGGAATAGAGAAAATTGCCCTAAGTCCCCATTTGGTAATAAGAGCTAAAAATCGGTAAAGATTTTATAATTCCGCATTTGTAGCGATAACTCAATTCACCCCTCTCTTGGGTATAGAGATTGCTTTGTCGCTATTGCTTGTAGGGAATTTCAACTTGTATATATTTTTTACACTCTAAAATCTATTAATGTAATATAATGCACTACTGTAAAGAGGAGGAAAAAAAAGGGTCATATTTAGCGCTCTGTTGGTCCTTGGTTACTTGAAAAAAAAAAATACAATATGAAGTTTATATCTATCACGGGCATAAATTGCAATGTAAAGTGCAGCAATCATGTCATTTAGGCGAAAAAAATAGGGAACTTATCATTTTTCTCATAAGTAGTATAAGTTTATTTTTTCACTAAAATATTAAAATCGTTTTCTTTTTTACATTTAATTTTAAATGTATTTATATTTTCACTTTCGTTTCATTAGGTAAAAAAGGGAATAAATTTTAAAATTACAGATAAAAAAAAAAATCAAATGACTTTAAAATTTTAGTGGATAAATCAGCTTTAGACAAATAATAAATATACCAAGGATAATATCCCAAAAAAGTAAATAGAAACCTATGGCAGTTGCTTCCTGATAATGGTTTCTAACGCAGCCGAATTGAACTTTTACGGCTCAAAATCATGATTTTTGGGCCATTTGAGGCTAGTCTCAAACCAAAGGATAAACATGAATCTCTTCATTCTAAATTTCACTTCTAGATTATTGTGGGATATTTCAATTAGGGTGGAGTTATTTCGAGGGAAATTACTCAAATTAGCCTATAAAATATGACGCTTTTCTCTATTAAGTTTGTTTTTTTTGTTTTTTTTCATCGTAACCAACAATCACATAAAGAAATCAAAATATTCTTAAAATAACTTCATTTTCACTTTTCCCAATCATTTTTTTCTCTTTTCAATTTTCACATTTCACTTTTCACTTTTCACTCATCTCCTGTGAAATCGACTGCAGCTAGCAAAGAAAACAACTTTTGACTTTTCCTTTCAAATTCAAACAAAAACGAGTAAGTTTTGTTGATAGTTTTTATTTTGTACATGAAATGCATGTGTTTTCTTGAGATGTTGGTTTGTAGGCGAAAGGCTGGCTTACGGCGTCAGATGACTTTCAGTCAATTCTTTAGAAGTCGTCGTCATAAAAATATATGTATATTCATGAGTTGTCCTCGGAATATAGTTCAAATATATAAGAATACTAATTATTTCATCATCGGCTATTTCAACAGGTTCGAAAAGTCCATGGCTATTTAATTTCATTGGCAAATTTGTCTTCACTGTTATGTCAAAATCATCTGGACATTTTTAAATAGACTGATAAACTTATTCAATAAAGTCTTTAAATGTAGCATTTTTAAAAGAAAAAATAGTTTTTTTTCCCATTTACACATTCCATTCTAAGATTATCTTCAGTTCTCTCCCATGAACCATCAAACATCATCTTAATCACAATCATCGTATTGTTCATTATACCTGAAAACATAATAAATTGTTTAACGAGTTACACTTCAATCATAAGGACTAATCGGGATTGATGTCGCATATTGTCATACTGTGCAACAACTGTCATAGGGAAAAATGCTCATCTTTTAGTGGCGAAATTCATTTCACCACTAAATCTAATTACATTAAGTGGCGAAAATGAACCTTTAGTGGCGAAAAAAGTGGACTTTTAGTGGCGAAAATTATTTCGCCACTAAAGGTGTACTTTCAATGGCGAATTAAATTTTCGCCAATAATACCTTTTGTGACACACTTTCAGTGGCGAAATATAATTTCACTACTAATAGCTTTTAGTGGCGAAAATTTTCGCCACTAAAAGTCAATTTTGTTGTAGTGATTTTAAATGCAATAATTATATAAATGACAAAAGAAAAAACAAAACATTAGATGAAAAAATAGTTACGTCTACATTTCATCACATAATTAGGTTGATTGTCACATCTGTTGGGATTTATGCCCTAGAGCTTCATGTATTGTAAACGGAATTGATTATTATAATAATAATAAATACATTATTCTTTTATCAAAATTGTTTGATTTATATCGCATATTGTCCAATCGTCTTGTTTATCTTGATTACTCTTGTACCTTCAGACTTAGTGTATGTTTAATGTACAAGAGGATTTAAGTCTGAAGTTAGTAATCTAAATAATCCATAGAGAGCAAACAAATATGGTACTTTGTTTGTGGTTTATCTATAATTGTGGTTCATTTTATACTTGTATGACGACCTTGATCTGGGATCGTTCATGTAGTGACATGGGAATGGAGGCACCTTGTATGATGAGATCATATAGGACTGGACTCAGATAAATATGAATTTATTTTAATATCTTTTAACTGAAGAAATTCATTTTATCTACTAGATGGTCATAGATGGATTCGATCTTAATCCTGAGTGTACTACAAACTCCTACATTGCAAGCTATGTCCTTTGATTTACTATAGTGAGGTTGGTGTAGCATTCCCGGCTAATAACTATGTATTTTTTGGGATATGGTTTGGTGTGTAGCTGGGAACGTTTTACATAAATATGGAATTCACTGCTTTTTACGAGAGGCAGAAGAATATCTCTTTTAAGAATTGATTCGGGATTTGATCAATTTGAGCGATCAAATCTTCTATTACGAATAGAAAGTTTTATATTCATAATTGTTATGAATTAATTGTTCATTATAGAATCAATGGTGCATAATAGACAAAATATTTAGAGGAGTTTAACAGACTTATGGTCTGACTCTATTTATGAGATATTCGTGAAGGGCTATATCCATATGTAATGACTATATAGATGGACACTGAAGTTGTTCGGCTTATATTTTCCATCTACGGTAACGAGAGTTCAACTTCGAGTTTTTAGTGGAATAACGCGAAGTTAATAATTCGTGATATTTGATTAAAGAGTTTAATTAATATTTCGATATTATTGGAGCTCGAAACCGTAGGTCCATTTGGTCCTCGTGCTAGCTCGATTAACTATAGCAAACCTAAAATAATTAGATTGTCTAATAATATGCTCACATTATATTTATATATTATTAATAAGATTAATAATATATTTTTTGTCACAAATGAAAATTATGTTAAATTAGTTTAACTTAATGTTTTCTAGAATTCTTTGATTATGAGATAATCAAATCATGATTATAAGATAATCAAGTTAGTAATAATTATGAGATAATTATTAATCATAATTAAGGTAATTAAATCATTATTATGATAATTATTTTTTATTCACCTTTGAGACATACCATATGGCTCGCCATGTTCTCCAACTTATTATGTCTATTAGGTGGCATGTATACACCTAATGGTTTTGTTATTAGCTAAAGACATCTTATGCTTTGGTATGGCCTTCACATTTATATGTTTGTCATTGCAAGAAAGCATTAGATGTTTAATGACAAAGGTGGCTGGCATTTGGAAGAGAATATTATCTCTACCATCTCCACTCAATAGTTGAGTGATCATTTTGAGAAATTTCAAGCTTTCACACAAGTTTGAGAGAGGTAAAGAGAAATAAGAAATCCATAATTTTTATTTTAATAGTTGAGAGAAAATTCTTTTTTCTCAAGTGTTGAGAAGTGTAAGAAATACAAGAGTGAAATATA
>SKCR01020886.1:0-36325 GCA_019454045.1 Zanthoxylum bungeanum
ATCAGTAATTATGAAGAAAATATTTAGAGATTCATAAAATATTTTTCTTTAATTAATGATGCACCTCCTCCTCCCCACCAACAACGTATTGGGTTCTAAAAAGCAAATTTAACGATATTCACTTCCCACTAATATGGATTTTGGTATTAGAAGGGCATTTGAACCAGATAATTATCGAGTAATTTTTTAGTTGAGCATTCGAATTTAAATTTTGAAAGAGGTATTGATTTAAAAACAAATTAATTAGACTTTATTCACTCTCCTTCTATCGTAAACATGTAGGTGATACTAACATCTCACATCATACCCTTTCAACTACATACCTTTATATATGGAGTTATTATTATTATTTAAAAATATTAACATTGACAATCATATATCCACTAAGATTAACTGTTTGCACAAAAAATAATTTCAACACAATTATAACAGTGTAGGCACTGCATTTTTGCACATAAGTCCCTATGATGAGTCTCATTTAGAGGCACTACCTTTATGTCACGGAAGCCGCGGGAAACGGACGTCGGAAGGGGAAATTCAGAATAGACATGTCATCAGATTCATTTCACAAGTTCACTGTTTTCGTTCGTGTTGCGTTCGTTACCACGTTCGAACGTCAAACAGATTGCGGGCGTTCGTGTAGCGTTCGAATAGGCGTTCGAACGGTGTCGGTATTTCTGGTTTTGCTACTAGCCTCACACCCAAGCACATTTAGCCCACCAAAGCCCATAAAATATTAATTAAATCATATACCAAATTAAATAAAACATTAAATAAAATCATGCCTAATTAAAATCAATCAACCAATATTATTCCTAATTAAAAATATATTATTCCTAACTTAAAATATTGTATGCCTAATCAACACAAATTAAATATACTAACTTCCTAATCAAGCCTAAATTTGTCCCCCCTATCTTGTATTTACCTTACATGAAACCAAATCATATCTCCCTTTTATGAGAAGATCTCTTCATTGTCAAGCAAGGACTCACATTTTCCCTTTGTCTATAAAAGCAAGCCAAAACCAAAGCCATCCCCCTCTCCAACTGACACGCATTTGACAAGCAATAAAGCTCTCTCACATACACAAACAAAACAAGTAAAAAGAACTTCTTTTCTTCTCCTTCCTAGGATCGAAAACCACAGCCACCAAACACCTCATATCACCGAAAATACACCTCTAAAAATAGTGAGCAGAAATCGCATAAACAACAGCCACATACACGCATAAAGCAGCAGCCATACACGCATAACATCACCACCGAAAATACACCCCCAAACAGCAGCCCAAACACCCAAAAAACAGTCCATTATTTACCGAAAACCAGTAAGCCAATATTGTGACCAGAATACAGTAGCAATAGCAGCGAATCAGAGTCAAAACAGTAGCAATAGCAGCGAATCGGAGTCAAAACAGTAGCTCGAGCAGTGGAACAGCGAGGAAAGGCGTGAACCTGTGAACCGGAGGAGTTGCGGAGCATCCCTTTTTTCCGACGACCGTGCACCGTACTTCCGAGAGTCGACATAAAAGGTTAGACCTAAGGGCACCTTTCTCATTAGTTATATTCGTCTTTTAATTATTTATTTAATTCTATTCGCATGAGAGTCATTTGTGAATGCATGTTGTGGCTGTGAATAAAATGAAAAATGTGTCGCCTCTTGTGGTATATAGGATGGAAACCCGGACATAAATTTCTTAGCCGATTCCGAATGGACGGTAGTATGATCTATACTCGGGATACAACTCCACGTACCACTTGAGTAAACGGCGCATATTTCGTTTTCTGTTGTTTTGATGTGTTTATTATTCGTTATTTAATTTCTGCATGTTATCCGTTCGCGTAAAAATGTGATCGAGCGCATAGGCTTAGTAAGTCGGATTAAAGGTCCCCTATTTTGAGGGGTTAAAACCCTTTACCACGATGCTTTGCCGCACCGGTTGATGTATATTCGGTTGAATGTAAGATGTGTTCAATCGGGTATACGAAGTTAGATATTGTTTCTTTTATTTCTTATATGCATTGGTGATAAAGCGCATGGGCTTAGTAAGTGCGATTAAAGGTCCTCTATTTTGAGAGGTTAAAATCTTTTACCATGATGCTTTGCCGCGCCAGATAATGTATATTCGATTGGATGTGAGATATGTTCAATCAGATATACGAAGTCCGATATCGTTGTCTTTACTTCTTTATATATGTATTGTGTTGTTTGCGCATTGGCTTAGTAAGTGCGATTAAAGGTCCTCTATTTTGAGAGGTTAAAATCCTTTACCACGATGTTTTGCCGCGCCGGATAGTGTATGTTTGATTGGATGCGAGAGGTCCTACATTGTGGATTTGTTTGTTTATGTATGTGTTGTATGCATCAGGTCTGGTTCCATTCGAACGCTTTCTCGAACGCCACACGAACGTGAACCTTCTGTTTACCGTTCGAACGCGTTCTCGAACGCTACGTGAACGTGCACGCATTTTCTTGGTTTCATCATGCATCAGGTCTGGTTCCGTTCGAACGCGTTCTCGAACGCTATACGAACGCGAACCTTCTATTTACCTTTCGAACGCGTTCTCGAACGCTGCACGAACGCGTACCAACTACACTGAGTCATTTTCATCACATCACGACATGTCTATTTTAGCATATAGTTGTCTCTGTTTTACGCATTTGTAGTACCGCTTTAGGTATCTATTTCCGTCATGTGCTTAATTGTCTTTCCCTAATATGCATGTTTGTATGAATGTTATTTGTTTGCGCTTCTGTGTCTACCAATGTGAAATTGTATGCTTTCCGTATGTCAATTTATCTGTATGCAAATTGAGACATAGATTACATGCAAATAGGTTGTATGCAAATTCGGATATGTGTTACATGTAAATTTAGATGAACTTGTTGATATATGCATGCGAACTTAGGGGTAAATCATCCTTGGAATATGTTGCTTAAGCTTGGTTAGATTATTGCACAAATCATGCTTTTACAAGTGGCATAAGTAAGGGACCATTCCAAACCCAACGGTTTGAGTTCTTCCCTTGCGAGGGGTGAGTGCGGCCTTATATCTTATTTTCCCGGTTCACACCGGGTGGCGACTCCATGTTATTTCGAACTCCCAACTAGGCCGCGAGCCTGGAATAGCGTCGTCAAGTTCTGTGTCCCACAGTCTGGCGAATCTACTGGGGATAGAAAATCGGCCCCGAAATAATGTCTTGTAATATTATGATTTGTGCTTTAATTAACCGTGTCTATAGTGGGTAAAATGAGGGTTTTATCAAAGACATTTTAAGGCTAGGTAATGGTTTGGTGTCTTCCTTCATTCACTACCTTTCTATAAGGAAAAGCTGTGAAGGCACCTAGATAATCACTTACTTATGGCCTATTGTGATGGACTAATTTGGAGGAGTCGTTGTTTATTCCTGTCACCAAGCGATAAGAGCCTAAGAGGCTAGGGTACTTAAGAGAGCCTCGCTCCACCCTCCCTCTGGGGAATCTACAATGGGAAACCAATCTGACAGTCAGTCACACACCATAACTCATTGGCACGTACCTTAAGGTATAAAAAATGTGCGCTCACTTGGTCGCTCGAACCCTTGAGCGGGGAGACCTAGTTGTGGGTAATCCTTCGCCAGCGAGAGTCTTTGACTACACTCCCGCAAACCCACACGTAGACCGGGATTGTGTAGCCTATAGCAACTATTTCCTTGTGCTTGTGGACCATCCTCATTTGGATGCAGTTGGACTTCTTGTCATAAATGCGAACTTATTGGGCCATTTAAACTGGGACGAGTTCGTGTCCTATGACAATTGGGCCAAAAGATTCTGAAATGTTGATGGGCCACTCTGTAGAAATTATTTTTGTATGCTCGTGTTTGGGAACATTGTCATTTGGATCCATTCTGACCTTTTATCATCGGATATGGGCTTGTGGGGCCATTTAAACTGGGACAAGAACGTATCTTATGGTGATCGGACCAAAAGCTTCCAAAACGTTAATGGGCCATTATATGTTTGTGTTTAGGAACATTATCATTTGGATATGGTTGGACTTTTTGCCATGAGATGTGAACTTGTTGGGCCATTTAAACTGGAACGAGTTCACTCCTATGACAGTTAGCCCAAAAGCTTCTAAAATGATGATGGGTCGATTTGTGTGAAAACTTTAATAAGTTGATATATTCCTTGTATCACATGCATCTCATTCATCTCATGCACCTCATGCATACATGCAACATGCTAACCCTTGCCCGTTGGGTTAGGGAAGAGGGAAGACTCACCAAAAGACCGGTAACAGATATGAGTACATCTGATAACGAGGTATCCCAGATAGATCAGTTGGAAAATGGTTTCGCCAAGATTACCGAACAGTTACAAGCCTTGACTACTACCATGGCAAATATGGTTGTACCCCGTGCTGGGGGAAATTCTGAGAATGTGAGGCATGATGAGCCTCTGAATGGGTTGGGGGATGATATCCCTGCTTTTGATGACGACATAGCAGAGTATGCAACAGGCAGAGTGATTGGGTCTCAGGTAGAATTTCAGAAGCTTCGGGATCAGGTTGAGTCAGTTACCCTTAAGATGAAGGGTAAGGACGAAGAATTACTAGACTATGAGGCGATGACATTTGAGGAACAGTTGCCAGCTCAGTTCAAGATGCCGGATATGGCCAAGTTCAACGGGAATGGGGACCCGAGGGTCCATCTCCGACAATATGTGTCAGTTATGAGTTCAGTGGGCCTGACACAGCGCCAAGCTCAGAAGATGTTTGGGATGTCACTCGAGGGGGCACCCGTAGTGTGGTATCACAACCTTGAGAAACATGTTAAGGAAGATTGGAGGGAATTGGCAGATGCATTTCTGAAACAGTATGTTACAGACTTGGAGATTGATTTGTCACTCTGTGATTTGGAGAACACTAAGCAGAAGCCGGAAGAAAGCTTCAAGGAGTATGTAGACTGCTAGAGAAGCCAGCTTCTGAAGATGCAGACTCGGCCCTCTGAGAAGGACCAGATTAAAATGATCATCAAGGGCACTAAGCCATCGATCTATGGCAAGTTGAGGAGGATGACTTTAATGATTGTGGATTTCCGACAGCTGAGGGAAACTGTCATGGACATTGAAGAAGAGGAAGCCGAGAACCGGAAGTTCTATGGCCAGAATATGAGGACTTTTGGGGGGCATTTCGAGACCAAACCCGCTGCTGCCGAGGTTGCTTCCATCAAGAACTGGCATTTCTCCAACTTGGGAATACATTTGTCCAAGGTACTTGAGAAGTTGACAAGGCAATGATTCTTAAAACCTTTGGAGCCTAAACCACTTCCAAATCCCCCACCACCACATCTAAAAATAGACTGCTACTGTCACTTCCACCAGCAACACGGCCATGATACTGACAGCTGTTCCCACCTCCGGTATGAAATTTAGGACCTCATTGATGCCCATAAAATACCTGATCCTGAAAAAGAACAGCCTAGCACACACATCAACCTTATGCCAGATTATCACTCTGTTCCCCCGCCGACTTACATGATCAACTCCGGCCTACCCGAAACCTTTGTCCTCCAAACTCTCAATCACCAGGCTTCTTGCATTGAGATAAAGGATAACGGTAGTAAAGAATCGTAGGCCGAGGAAAAAGGCAATGAAACTGCTCTTTCTGGTTTATTTTCTGCATTTTTAATAAAGACATCAACTTCGTCTACTTGTTTGAACCTTTTCCTGAATAATAATAAAGACATCCATTTCGCCTACTTGTCTGAGTCCTTTCCTTTAACCTGCATGACATGAGTATGTTTGACAAAAGCATTCAAACTTGATACCATGATATTCAGCAACACTCAGAACACGGGGGATTCCTAAAAGAAGCAAGTAGAAACGACAGAATAACTATTCAGTAATGGGGAATGGAGCAGTGAGGCTATCAGACTTGGAAGGAAATGAGTTCACCGAGCCGATCAATGTGGATAGATTGAAGCAGTACTTTGCCAGAAAAAGAGAAAACTGAGCAGTCACCAAGGGAATTGGTAAACGACCTAACCCAACGGGATATGAAACTCATTCATGCATACATGCATACACGTAACATATTTTACATTCCTTTTGTTTTGTTTTGTTTTGTATTCAAAGGTTTCAAAGAAGAAAAAGAGAAAGCGTCAAATGCAAGCCAACCAGAAGTAGCAACAGTACAGTGTCAGCAGTCTTCAAGAATGAATCACGGGGTTGAGGCCCATATCAGTATCAGTCTGGGGGCGAGGCCCATATCATTAACAGTATCAGTCTCGCTGGGTATGGCACTCTGGGGGAGAGGCCCACATCCTTATCAACATCAGTCTGGCCGGGTATGGCACTCTGGGGGCGAAGCCCACATCCTTATCAAAATCAGTCTGGCCGGGTATGGCACTCTGGGGGCGAGGCCCACATCCTTATCAGCATCAGTCTGGCCGGGTATGGCACTCTGGGGGCGAGGCCCACATCCTTATCAGCATCAGTCTGGTCGGGTATGGCACTCTGAGGGCGAGGCCCACATCCTTATCAGCATCAGTCTGGCCGGGTATGGCACTCTGGGGGTGAGGCCCACATCCTTATCAGCATCAGTCTAACCGGGTATGGCACTCTGGGGGCGAGGCCCACATTAACATCAGATCAATTTCGCCAGGTACGGCACTCCGGGTATTGAGATATTACTGCGACGCCTTGGGTATGAGGTTTAGCACGCCAGGTACGGCACTCAGGGTATGGAGATATTACTGCGACGCCTTGGGTATGAGGGTTATCACGTCAGGTACGGCACTCCGGGTATGGAGATATTACTGCAACACCTTGGGTATGAGGTTTAGCACACCAGGTACGGCACTCCGGGTATGGAGATATTACAGCGACGCCTTGGGTATGAGGTTTAGCACGCCAAGTACGGCACTCCAGGTATGGAGACTCCACTGCGACACTCTAGGTACGGAGACGCAACTGCGACACCTCGGGTATGAGGTTTAGCATGCCAAGTACGACACAACATCAACTCCACGCAACACATGGCAAGTCATGTGGCTGCTGGCGAGCCAGGTAAATGAAAATGCATTGCATAACTTTGATAGGATTGTCACTGTTGCACATTACACAAGTCCCATCAAAGTGGGGGCGACTGTAGGCACTGCATTTTTGCACATAAGTCCATATGATGAGTCTCATTTAGAGGCACTACCTTTTATGTCACGGAAGCCGCGGGAAACGGATGTCGGAAGGGGAAATTCATAATAGACATGTCATCAGATTCATTTCACAAGTTCACTATTTTCGTTCGTGCTGCGTTCGTTACCATGTTCGAAAGTCAAACAGATTGCGGGCGTTCGTGTAGAGTTCAAATAGGCGTTCGAACGGTGTCGGTATTTCTGGTTTTGCTGCTAGCCTCACACCCAAGCCCATTTAGCCCACCAAAGCCCATAAAATATTAATTAAATCATATACCAAATTAAATAAAACATTAAATAAAATCATGTCTAATTAAAATCAATCAACCAATATTATTCCTAATTAAAAATATATTATTCCTAACTTAAAATATTGTATGCCTAATCAACACAAATTAAATATACTAACTTCCTAATCAAGCCTAAATTTGTCCCCCCTATCTTGTATTTACCTTACATGAAACCAAATCATATCTCCCTTTTATGAGAAGATCTCTTCCTTGTCAAGCAAGGACTCACATTTTCCCTTTGTCTATAAAAGCAAGCCAAAACCAAAGCCATCCCCATCTCCAACTGACACGCATTTGACAAGCAAGAAAGCTCTCTCACATACACAAACAAAACAAGTAAAAAGAACTTCTTTTCTTCTCCCTCCTAGGACCGAAAACCACAGCCACCAAACACATCATATCACCGAAAATACACCTCTAAAAACAGAGAGCAGAAACCGCGTAAACAACAGCCACATACACGCATAAAGCAGCAGCCATACACGCATAACATCACCACCGAAAATACACCCCCAAACAGCAGACCAAACACCCAAAAAACAGTCCCTTATTTACTGAAAACCAGTAAGCCAATATTGTGACCAGAATACAGTAGCAATAGCAGCGAATCAGAGTCAAAACTGTAGCAATAGCAGTGAATCGGAGTCAAAACAGTAGCTCGAGCAGTGGAACAGCGAGGAAAGGAGTGAACCTGTGAATCGGAGGAGTTGCGGAGCATCCCCCTTTTTCGACGACCGTGCACCGTACTTCCGAGAGTCGACATAAAAGGTTAGACCTGAGGGCACCTTCTCATTAGTTATATTCGTCTTTTAATTGTTTATTTAATTCTATTCGCATGAGAGTCATTTGTGAATGCATGTTGTGGCTGTGAAAAAAATGGAAAATGTGTCGCCTCTTGTGGTTATAGGATGGAAACCCGGACATAAATTTCATAGCCGATTCCGAATGGACGGTAGTATGATCTGTACTCGGGATACAACTCCACGTACCACTTGAGTAAACGGCGCATATTTCATTTTCTGTTGTTTTGATGTGTTTATTATTCGTTATTTAATTTCTTCATGTTATTCGTTCGCGTAATGATGTGATCGAGTGCATGGGCTTTGTAATTCGGATTAAAGGTCCCCTATTTTGAGGGGTTAAAACCCTTTACCACGATGTTTTGCCGCACTGGTTGATGTATATTCGGTTGATTGTAAGATGTGTTCAATCGGGTATACGAAGTTAGATATTGTTTCTTTTATTTCTTATATGCATTGGTGATAAAGCGCATGGGCTTAGTAAGTGCGATTAAAGGTCCTCTATTTTGAGAGGTTAAAATCTTTTACCATGATGCTTTGCCACGCCGGATAATGTATATTCGATTGGATGTGAGATATGTTCAATCGGATACACGAAGTCCGATATCGTTGTCTTTACTTCTTTATATATGTATTATGTTGTTTGCGCATGGGCTTAGTAAGTGCGATTAAAGGTCCTCTATTTTGAGAGGTTAAAATCCTTTACCAAGATGCTTTGCCGCGCCGGATAGTGTATGTTCGATTGGATGCGAGATGAGTTCAATCGGATACGTGAGGTCCTACATTGTGGATTTGTTTGTTTATGTTTATGTTGTATGCATCAGGTTTGGTTCTGTTCGAACGCGTTCTCGAACGCCACACGAACGTGAACCTTCTGTTTACCGTTCGAACGCGTTCTCGAACGCTACGTGAATGTGCACGTATTTTCTTGGTTTCATCATGCATCAGGTCTGGTTCCGTTCGAACGCGTTCTCGAACGCTATACGAACGCGAACCTTCTGTTTACCGTTCGAACGCGTTCTCGAACGCTGCACGAACGTGCACCCACTGCATTGAGTCATTTTCATCACATCATGACATGTCTATTTTAGCATATAGTTGTCTCTTTTTTTATGCATTTGTAGTACCGCTTTAGGTATCTATTTTCGTCATGCGCTTAATTGTCTTTCCCTAATATGCATGCTTGTATGAATGTTATTTGTTTGCGCTTCTGTGTCTACCAATGTGAAATTGTATGCTTTTCGTATGTCAATTTATCTGTATGCAAATTGAGACATAGATTACATGCAAATAGGCTGTATACAAATTCGGATATGTGTTACATGTAAATTTAGATGAACTTATTGATATATGCATGCGAACTTAGGGGTAAATCATCCTTGGAAATATGTTGCTTAGGCTTGGTTAGATTATTGCACAAATCATGTTATTAAAAGTGGCATAAGTAATGGACCATTCCGAACCCAACGCTTTGAGGTCTTCCCTTGCGAGGGGTGAGTGCGGCCTTAAATCTCATTTTCCCGGTTCACACCGGATGGCGACTCCATTATTCTCTGGTTTAGTCCCCCGTGGGCTACTCCGTACTCCCAACTAAGCCGCGAGCCTAGAACAGCAGGCGTCGCCCAGTTTCTGTGTCCCACAAACAGTCCATGACCAATTTACTTCAGGAGCCCATCTTTAAATCGAGCATGAAATTACTATTTTTACATAAGAAAATAATAAATTAGGCATGAAAATATTAATGGTCCAGACCACTCTTCCTCAAATGCACACGTTTCTTGAAGTAAAGGAATGTGGAGAGTTGATGGAAGAAGTTAGTAGAACATGCAGGAAGTTGAGAAGCATATAGAAGAAATTATTTCTAGAAAGTATAAAAGCTAAAGAAGGGACAAGAGAGATGTTCTCCAACACATCGACCAAAAAACTCAACATTTCAACTTTCAATTGTTTTCTCTGTAGTTAATTTTATCTATAGTTAATATTTTTTCAAGTCTTTCTTTGTAGTTACAGTATGTTTTAATTCCAATAAAGCTTACATTCAACAGTTTGTAACTTTTTCTTATATAACTAGATTTTCAATTCCAGTAAAGATTTTTTTCCCCATTAGTTTTAATACCTTATCTCTTCTTAGCATCCTCATATAATCTAATTGCTTATCCATTGCAAGTTTTAGAGAACCCATTAATTTTTACAATCGTTTCATTAGAAGTCAGTTTGTAACATTGAGGATTCATTCCTCTGGCACGCCCATCAATACCACTTATAGAGCAAACAATGATTTTGGCACGCTTAATGGGACCCACTAGCAGGATGCCGCCAAAGACAAGAAGTAATATTGGAAAAGACAATGCCACATCTGATGTGGATTTTGCTCTTACAACAGTAGGGAAAAGATAAGAATGAATCATTTCACATCTAGCGGAGCAAATTGAGAGGAACCTAGTTCATATTGAAATTCACATTCAGGAAAACCAAATTCCAACTAAACCTATTGTTGGAGCCTAAGGTGATACAGTTTCACCAACCAATTTAAGTGATGACTTGGATAGTTTTCCAGACATAGCAAGGAGGGTGGAAAAACGAGCCAAGAGAAAATCTTACAGATCTTAGAGAGGATGAAACAATACATGTCTAATCAAAATTTCAACTCCATGAATGAAGGACACAAAATAATTTCTAGGCCAATTAGGTAGGAGAAACTCGGGGGGCAATCATCTGGAGGATCTCACGAAACACATGGTCTATCTCATCATTATATGTCAAGTCTTCATCCTCATTCTCATTCTACTTTAATGGAAGACATATACCAACCTCCTCACATGAGAGAAGAAGTTGAATGATTTATCAGGATTTCTATTACAAATCACCGTCATTTTAGCAATGGCAGGTCTATGGCTCCTAACCAGTTCTTTGGAGACACGAATCCAAACAACCATCTTGCAATTTATGAAGAGGGAGTATATACAGGAATAGGCCCGTAGGGCAATGCTCTACTTTTTAACAGAGGAAATCATCATCCAGTGTACATTCCTTAACACGTGGATGAAAAAATAATGAGGGGAGTGGTGTAAGAACTCTATGGACCAGGGCTGAGGCAAATCGATTGTCTCAAATTTCACAAGCCGTATCCTGATGATGTTGATAGAGAAAACCCATATCCTAGAAGATACAAGATTCCCAACTTTTCACTATTTTTCTAGAGATGATGACCAATCCACCTTGGAGCACATTACTAGATTTACCATCCATTATGGAGAACTAGCAAATTATGATAACTTCCTCAATTTTAAGCTAAGGTTATTTTTTAATTCTTTGATAGGAACAATATTCACCCGGTATGCCACTCTGCCTAGGAACTCGGTATTTACCTGGCAAGAAATGGAGAGGCAGTTTCATACCCAATTCTTCATAACGGAATCGAAGGTGTATATAATAGAACTGTCTTGAATGATACAGAGAAGTGGGGGAAACATTAGATCATTTTATTGCACGTTTCAAGAAGATGAGGAATTGATGCATGATTTATTTGTCGGAAATGGAATTCGTAAAAATGACGCAAATAGGCCTGAATATAGAGTTGAGGAATAAATTCCAAGGAACAGAATTCAAAGATTTTTATGAGTTAGCTGCTAAAGTGGCTGAGTATGAGGAGTTACTAAGGAAGAAAGCCACTGGAGGAAAGCAGCCATGAGAACTTGCTACTAGGAAGTGGATGCTTAGGAAATAGAGTGGCAAATCTTAATAGTTCAAGATCCTATATCTGTTCTCTCATGATTAAGAAAACATCAGAAACATGGAAGAAAATAATGAATTCCAGTACCTCACATTTTTCTTTTGATGTTTCCAAAACTAAGGAAATCTTTGATTCATTTATGAAAGAAAATTTTTTGACTTTACCTCCGAATCACAAAATCCATTCCAATGAGGAACTCAAAGGGAGAGAGTATTGTAAGAATCATAACTCTTACAATCATTTAACTAACTCTTGCTGGGGTTTTAAAAGTGTGGTGCATGACAGAATCAACAAAGGAGTTCTAAGGATTACTGAGAAGATGAAAGCCACATTGGTTTATGAAGACCTTTTTCCTCTAGTGGCCAATGTAAATACTGTTAGGGTTGGTGCTAGGAGTGCCAATCCGGATCGTATTTATGTCCGATTCATAAATACGAGCAATTGTATTTTCCATAATATTACTAATTTTAATGGTAGCACCATTATCTTTTATACACTTATTCGATTTAATCACGATTAGATATCTGATTACAATTAGATCGAAACTGAATCTGGTTAAGTGATACGTGTATATTAGACAAAGACCATAGGATTTACAGTATGGTGCGCAGTTACAACGTAGTTTGTAATTAACATTGTGAAACATACTATTAGTTGTATATCCTTAAATAAAGTTTCTGGTCAAGATTTACTGACACAGGTCGGTTAGTAAAATCCGCTGAGACCAGTACATGTCGTATATTGTGACTTGGTCCGATGGTTTATCCCAGTGAACCATGAGTCTCGAGAGACTCGTATAGACATGTAGGTGTTTATTTGATAAGACACTGAACGACTAACTGAAGGTTTCCTAATAGATGGTACACCAACGTCAATAGGAACCTTCCCGAGCTGAGCGAGCATAGTGGTCCTTCGACTTGAGATACCACTGTGGATATATGAGCTATCCTCCACACTTTGATGACAGTCACGTCAATGATCTAGCCATGATCAGACATCCGCCTGTTCATTGGGTGTGGACTGATGCTTATGATATCTTATGCGTATCAAGATAGGATCCGTCAGTCCTGTGTACAGGGCATATGCATCCTCACGTGTTTACGATCTAGTAAATCCATGGCCGTGGTATAACGTCGGAAACCAGTTCTGAGTGTTATTTCGTGATCATAAAATTGAAAGTCGATTATATTATACCGAACAGATTTGACGTTATCATCTATATCCCAGGTATAATATGGATGGCCTGTGACGGAGGGATTATAAGTATGCTATGACATTGGCTTGCATAGTTTAGCGAGATTATCTACGGTCGTCATAATCCATGAGTGGGTGGATTATGGACATGAAATTGGATTCGTGACGGATAGACCTAAACTTAGAGAGCCCCGCTAATAAAGTAAACTTGTAGAGCACTAGGGCAATTAATTACAAATAATTTGATTATTAATAATATTACACATGCCGAGGTAATTTTATATCTAATGTGTATTTGTATTTGATATATAATTTGATTAGATACACATTAGAATTTTGACATATATACCACTTTTATATTAATTAATTAAATGTTGATTAATTAATTTAGTTTATAAAGATGGAATATTCTTGGAATATTCAATTTGGATAATTACTATTTTTTGACTGAATGTTAGTCATAAAATTGGGACATGTATCAAGATTGTAGAGATGATACCTCTCCTTTTTATTGCCTCTTACGGCCAAGTTGAAATGATGATGAAAAAATTAGGGTTTTCATTTGCCAGATTCGGCCAGCTGAGATGGGAAGCCATTGTCGGCAAAAGCTGAAAAGAAAGGTGAAAAAGGTTGTTTTTCATTTTTATTATTTCTTAGTTCTCTTCCAGGTGAAATGAATTGAGAGTATTCAAAAGTTGTTTTGATTTGAGCACATGCTTCTCTGTCTCGGCAAAATTAAAATTAAATGGAAAATGATTTTTCATTCTTTTTTCTTTTAGCTTCCGACGCTTGTGTGTGTGGTGGAAGCTATTTGGCCAATTTGGAAAAGTTGATATCAAATGAAAAGAGAATGAATGAAAATTGATTTTTCATTCACTTTGACTTTCAAAGGCCATTTCCATTTCTTGAACTGGAGATGAAAAAAATGCCATTCGGCCATTTTCTTAAATGTTGAGCAATGGTCATGCGGTTAAAGAGGGCTGTTTTTGGCTTGTTTTGAAATGGTTTCAAATAAATCAATTTGGGGCTTTTCTCTTGGAAGGACAAAACAACAAATTGGAAGCATAAACAACTTCAATCGGAGCTTAAACTATAGATAGTGAAGGAGTTAAGGTAATTCCTTGAAAATTATTTCAATTTGTTCCAATTGAATTACATATGATGTATTTAGGATTTATGCTTGTTTGATGAGTTTTGTTTGTGAGAAAAAACCAAATGATTATATTATTGTAGCATGTGTAAACAAATTGGGTAATTAATGTAATTGACCCAATTAGGGTATTGGATACTCATATTGCCATTCTAGAGTTATATTAGCCACTCATAAGTGACCTAGAATTGTTTTATAGTAACTTTATGGTGGGACTCATTGTATTGATCAAATTGGATTTGGCTATGGATATGAATTGAATTTGTTGACGGCGGATTTTGGTCTCAGGGTAATATAGGAATATCACCTCCGAGGTAATCCTCCTTCAATAGTGAATTTGTTTGGTTATGGGGGACCAAAAGCAAATTTAGCGAGAGACAGATGAACACACCAATCGACAAAGGGATTTAACGTGGTTCGGTGGATTTTGGATCCGACCTACGTCCACGGACAAGAACATGATGGTACTTTTTATTACTCCAATACGCTTCTCAGATCTTTTGTGTTTACAAGTCAGAGCTTGATGATTCTGATCACTAATTTTTCGATGCCTTTTACACTTACTCTGCCCTCCTATTTATAATAGTAAAGAAATCAGACTCCTATTTGCATAAGAAATCCTAGTTGAATTTAGCCTTCTCTCCTTGCAAGGATTCCTAGTCTGATATTCCCTTCTCTTTTCTTATTCCTTTTCGGATTCTGACTTCATTTCCTTGTGAGAGTAGGATAATTCGTTTTATCTTATCCGCAAGAATAGGGTGTCGTCATCTTGAACATGTCTCGCCATCTGGTCGGTCTTCATGAGGTCGGTCATGGCAATCTTTTATGCTGAGAGTGTTTCTGCCGACTTTATAGTGCTCGGTCATCCGAACCAAAGTGGTCGGTCTATACATGTTGTGGTCGGGTCGGCTTTGATGATCTCAACCAGTCAGGGAATTACCCTTCTGTCCTCGTCGTGCTGCCTTAAATATCATAGTGCCTGAAAACACCATCAACATCTGTCCCCTAGTTCTCGGTTCCAACAAGTGTGCAAGTTGGTGCCGGGAACTATATACAGATGGTGTTTCTGATTTGCTCTGTTGGAGGTCGGTCCGGTGTTTTGTCGCCTCTTTTCAAACGCTTTGCCTCGAGACACGCAACAGTCACGTCCGTTTAAATGCCTATCAAATCATCTTTAGGGTTTCTTCTAAGTTCGACACTTGTCAAACATCCGCCGGGTTCCCGCCAAAAAAGGGAACGAATTGACCGTGTAGAGGCGTCTTCACAGTGGGCTGATCTCAGCCGTCTGTTTAAACTTGGGAGACCTCTTTTGCAGTCGACACCTGGCGTTCATCCGGGTTCTTCCCTTAGATCCAACGGTCACGAGCGTCCTTGTCATGACTATAAGAAGGCGAAGCTTTCACTGTTCCATCTTTTTCGGCAATTTCTCCTTGCTTTCCTGAAGACGTCTCCGTGAATCGCTCAACTTAGTGTTGCCGGATTTCAACCGCGGTTTTTTCTTTTTCTTTTGCTGCGGACATAAGGAACGGGCAAAACCGTACTGTACAACCTCCGGCTTTCCGAGAAGAACAAGTAAGTTCTCTGAACGACCTCTGCTTTTTTTTTTGTGAATCTCTGCTGTGTTTTTTGTGTGTTGCTTAGGGAACGACT
The DNA here is from genome assembly GCA_019454045.1 of Zanthoxylum bungeanum. NCBI lineage: Eukaryota > Viridiplantae > Streptophyta > Magnoliopsida > Sapindales > Rutaceae > Zanthoxylum > Zanthoxylum bungeanum. The sequence continues at coordinate 15,996 of SKCR01020886.1, forward strand.
TTGGATTTGGCTTTAGGGTATTTTTAGAACCCATTTGTTTCAGAAAACCTGAGTAGTTTCTTAGTTATAGACTGACTTCCCCTTCCTTTTTTGTTTTTCTGGGTGTCAGGGATGTCTGACAGCAGTTCCTCCCCTGAAAAGCCTGCTAAAACCTCAACTCCCCCTGCTGAGGAGCTCTCCTCGGGCTCGGGGGCACCTAGTGTAGAAGACCTTGACACTACCCCTACTCCTTCTGAGATCGAACAAGATTCCTATCATTAGAGGGTTCCTCGGAAGGACCCAGAGGCCGGTGAACTCGGCTCGTCGGCTCTGGATATGAACCGTCCCTCCAAAATAACTGAGGACGACCTCGCCCTTCTTCGACTGCGATATAACATTCCTATAGATATTGCCCTTGAAGTTCCTGGTTTGATGGATCGCGCCAGTCAACCTGATGAGGGCTCGGTGGCGCTTCTTCCTGCTTTTTTCGAGTGTGGGCTGCGGCTGCCGGTTCAGCCTTACTTTGCTTGGATGCTGGCCGAGATGGAGATTGCTCCTTGTCAATTGAGTCTGAACAGTTGGAGGATTTTGGCCGGGTTGTATGTAGCTTGGCATCGAGCAGGACTCGGCGAGCCTTCTCTCGAAGAGGTGAAGAGGTTTATACCGGTTGAAGGCCAATCCTAGGTCGTACCACGGATGGTATTACCTTTCAGCTTATGACAGCTCGTCAAATGTCGTCAAGAAACTCCCTGACTCCAATAAGAATTTTAAAGACTTCTGGTTCTGGGCCACTGGGGATTGGGGACGGTCCCTAAGGTCGGATGAAGGGGAGTTCTTGGTACCGGATATCTTCAGGGCGGGAGGTTAGGAGATCAACTTTTAGCTTTCCTTAGTTTTTTTTTTTTGTTTGGGTTCTTACCCCTTCTTTTCTGTTCCCCCTAGCCTGTTGGAGGGATGCTCCCAAGGTTTCCCATCGGGTCCGGCAACGGGTAGTCTGGGCTCGTCGGTATGCTGCCCACTGGAGGGAGTTGGTTAATGATGCGACATTTGTTGAGTCGGGCCTTACACGGGCTGTCCCTTCGGAGGTCGCAGGTCGGATAGGTAGATGTCTGCTGGCTGTTTAGTTTGACTTCCCTGTTTGTTTATCGTGTGTTTGATGTCTTTGTTATATGCTCGGGTCCTGATTTCCTTTTCCCCCTTTTTTGTAGGTATGTCAAAGAGGCCTAAGTTTCTTGAGAAGTTGGCTGGTACTATGAAGAAGGCCGGTCATGCCGAAACTGGAACTTCCCGGGCACAGCCTGAACCTGCTGAGGCTGGGAGGGTGTCTCAGGGGAGAGTTCAACCGTCTGCTCGGGGTCCGTCTTCTCCTGGTGTGCAGTCATCGGGATCTGCTCGTCTCGTCAGTCCGCCGAAGCCTTTTAGGAAAAAGAGGCGTCAATTTGGGGCCGAGGAGGCTGAGTTGGAGGGAGAGGAGCCTGTGCAAGGCAAGAAGAAAGATGTCCGTCGGGGGAAAAAATCTTCCGAGGGCTCTACCAAGAAGCGGAAAGGTTCCGTGATCCTCGGGGTGGATGACTTGGGAGAAGGCATCCGGGAGGCTACTTCCCATTTAGTGCCGGCTTTTAATGAATTGGCCGAGGTGATTCCCCCGGGGGAGGTTTCGAGATATGAGGATATCTCTCCCGAAGCTGTGGTGACCGAGATGAGCTCTCAAATGGCAAAGGTAGTTTTATTCTTCTTTTTTCTGATTTCGGTTCTCGGTCTTTTTCATCTCATATCTTGACTTCCTTCTTTTTCGTCCAGGCTACTTACCTCATGGCGAAGAATAAGGACCTCCTTCTGAGTTTATTGTCCGAGGGCGGTCAGGCCCAGAGACTTCAGAATCGCCTTACAGAAGTGGAGGCTAAACTGGCTGATCGGGAGGAGGTGATAAAGAACCTTGAGTCGACTGCTATTGAGAACTTCAAAACAAACAAAGCTCTCAAGGCTGCTGCCGGGTTGGAGCGAAAACTTGCCGACACTGCCCGGGAGGATTTGAAGGCTGCCCAATCTGAGATTGGCGTTTTGAAGGCGAAGGTGGCCAGTGTTGAAACCAAATTGAAGGCCAATGATGAGCAAATGGCACGGGCTCGGGATGATCTTGAGAGGAAAGAGGCCGAGCTTGAGGAGAGAGAGGCCGATCTTGAGACCGAGAAGGAGGCCATCCGCCTTGAGGGGGTTGGTGACTGTGCTGAATTGATACCGATGGTGCTGCCAAGTCTGAATATGGACCCTATTTATGCGGCCATCAGCTTTTGTAAGGGGGATATTTCCGAGGAGGAGTTCCGGAAGTGGCTCCCTCCTCCTACCGAGGAGGTGATGGATCCCGACCCTATTTCGGTCGTTCCGGCCTCCGGGGCTTCCCAAGAAGGGGGGTCTGATGTTCCTGCCCTCGGCGAGGACTGCCTTGAGATCCCTCCTCCCATCCCTGAAGCAGAGGTCTCCCATGGTGCCGATGTTGAAGCCGCGGTTCCTCCCCCCGAGGTCGAGCCGATACTCCCGCCATCTGAGCCGGCTGAGGAAGAGATTCCTGCCCCTGTGAGGGCTGAATGAGAAAGGGTAACCCGACCGGGGCCCTGTGTACATTTAAACCTTTTTTTTTTGTAATAATATTTCAAGTTGTATTTTGACACATATACATATATATATATATTTTGTGTCTTTTTTATCTCTTTCTCCTTTTTCTTTATGTTTCCTGTTATCCGAACAATTTGAGACCCTTTAGGGGTCAGCATGAGCCGGAGGGGTATAACCCGACCCCGAGCTGAGTGACAGACTCGGGTTCTGGGGGAATGTTTCCTCCCAAACCAAAGGAGCTGTCTCGGTGGGACGTAACCCGACCCCGAGCTGAGTGAAAGTCTTGGGTTCTGGGGGAATGTTACCTCCCCAAACCAAAAGAGTTGTCTCGGTGGGACGTAACCCGACCCCGAGCTGAGTGACAGACTTGGGTTCTGGGGGAATGTTACCTCCCCAAACCAAATGAGTTGTCTCGGTGGGACGTAACCCGACCCCGAGCTGAGTGAGAGACTTGGGTTCTGGGGAATGTTACCTCCCCAAACCAAATGAGCTGTCTCGGTGGGACGTAACCCGACCCCGAACTGAGTGAAAGACTTGGGTTCTGGGGAATGTTACCTCCCAAATCAAAGGAGTTGTCTCGGTGGGACGTAACCCGACCCCGAGCTGAGTGAGAGACTTGGGTTCTGGGGGAATGTTACCTCCCCAAACCAAAGGAGCTGTCTCGGTGGGACGTAACCCGACCCCGAGCTGAGTGAAAGACTTGGGTTCTGGGGGAATGTTACCTCCCCAAACCAAAAGAGTTGTCTCGGTGGGACGTAACCCGACCCCGAGCTGAGTGAGAGACTTGGGTTCTGGGGGAATGTTACCTCCCCAAACCAAAGGAGCTGTCTCGGTGGGACGTAACCCGACCCCGAGCTGAGTGAAAGACTTGGGTTCTGGGGGAATGTTACCTCCCCAAACCAAAGGAGTTGTCTCGGTGGGACGTAACCCGACCCCGAGCTGAGTGAGAGACTTGGGTTCTGGGGGAATGTTACCTCCCCAAACCAAAAGAGGAATGTTACCTCCCCAAACCAAAGGAGTTGTCTCGGTGGGACGTAACCCGACCCCGAGCTGAGTGAGAGACTTGGGTTCTGGGGGAATGTTACCTCCCCAAATCAAAGGAGCTGTCTCGGTGGGACGTAACCCGACCCCGAGCTGAGTGAAAGACTTGGGTTCGGGGGGAATGTTACCTCCCCAAACCAAAGGAGTTGTCTCGGTGGGACGTAACCCGACCCCGAGCTGAGTGAGAGACTTGGGTTCTGGGGGAATGTTACCTCCCCAAACCAAAAGAGTTGTCTCGGTGGGACGTAACCCGACCCCGAGCTGAATAACCAAGTGGCCTCGGCGGAACGAAATCCAGCCCCGAGCCGACTAACAAGTGGCCTCGGCGGAACGAAATCCAGCCCCGAGCCGACTAACCCCTGGGGTTTATTCAGAATGGAAGTGAATCAACCTTTGAAACCCTACCGAATCTGGCATGGGCGTCCCTCTGCCAGACCGGCGAAAAACAAAAACAAGATTCTGGAAAATAAAATTAAAAGGTGGGGGTGACTTAGCACCTATCCCAAAAACGTTTTTGCAAGCATAAACAACAACATGGATGCCTCAAAACAGCGTCCTGCCCGAGGTCTCCAAAACACAATTCTGAATCTTTCAATTCAGTGTCCCGGCGAACCAGGATTCGGATCAGAAGAGCGTTTGAATGGTAAGGGCACATCCTCTACACGTCGGTTCACTGGGGAGCCTGTGTATTGTATGAGGGCTCCTCCTTACCACGCTGGAGCAGGCACACGCCACAGGGGCATAACGCATCCCCGTGCTGTGTCTCTCGCGGATCCGGATGATGAATGGATCAAAGAGTGTCCGGGATACCAAAGGCATATTCCTCCTTAGGCCCGGTAACACTGGAGCTAGCAATCGTCACGGGGGCATCATTATTCCTCGTGATATGCTTTCCCACGGATCCATTACATCGGGTAGGTGAGGATCAAATGAGTGTTCGACACATTAAGGGCATGTTCCTCCTCATGTTCGGTAACACTGGAGTAGGCAATCGCCACATGGGTATCATCCCTCCCCGTGCTATGCTTCTCACGGATCCTATGCATCGAGTATGTCCCTGAATATTTCCGAGGACCTCGAGCTAAGAGAGATACTTGGTTCTGGGGGAATATCCCGTCCCCAGACCGATGAGCATGACTCGGTGGGACGTAACCCGACCCCGAGCTGAAAGAGGTACTTGGCTCTGGGGGAATGTCCCGTCCCCAGACCAATGAGCATGACTCGGTGGGACGTAACCCGACCCCGAGTTGAAAGAGGTACTTGGCTCTGGGGGAATGTCTCGTCCCCAAACCAATGAGCATGACTCGGTGGGACGTAACCCGACCCCGAGCTGAATAACTGAGTGTCCTTGGCGGAACAAAGTCCATCCCCGAGCCGATCAGGTCTTAGTGCTTGGTCGTTTCTTTTTGTATTAGGCGCTGAGTTTGTCCCCGGTTTTTTTTTTTTTTTTGAGTAAGTCTTTCTATTTATGTTTTAAGAAAGTGGACGAGAACCTTTTTGAGAAGAGAAAGTTTTTTTATTCATGTTTCGGGGACAAACTGCCTTTTTTTTTAGTTGATTTGGCGGCCACGTGCTCTTTGTCTGGCCGTCATGACCTCGTGATCAATGTATTTGTTCAGATACCCGTTTCGTGCTAGATCTTCCATCTGTTCTCGCAGATCTTTACATCCGTCTGTTGCGTGTCCTCTGGAGTTGTGGTGTACGCAATAAGCCTTTTGGCTCCTTTTGTCCGGGGGAAATCTTCTTTGGTCGGGTTCTACTAAGAGGCCTTTCCCCTGGATCTCCATGACAATTTGTCCCAGTGGTTTCTTTAGGGGAATGTACGCATCTTCCCCGACCACATGGTTTACTTGGGTCGGCGCCCTTCTCTCTTGGTTATCTCGGTGCAGTGGTTTGAACTTCTTGTGTTTCGGGGGTGGTCTTCTGGATTCTCTTTCTACACGGCGGGGGGGCGCCCTCTCTCGTGGTCCTTTCTCTGATGGTGTTCCCTTTTCGGGATACTTTCTCTTCTTTCTCTAACAAAACGAATTTTCGGGCCACCTCCAGGGCGGTTGCGTAGTCCGGGGTGTCTTGGATCCTTAGATGGGTCCATAGCCTCCCGAATTTCAAGGCTCCCTTCAAGCTTTCCAGGGCCTCGGGGGATTCATACCCTCCGACTTCGAGTACCATATTATGGTATCTTTCAATAAATATCTTCAAAGGTTCATCGTCTCCTTGTTTCATAAGCCTTAGTTCTCCAATCGTCTTTCTAGGGACACAAGCCCCCTTGAAGTGTCGTATGAATGACTTTCTTAGTTGTGCGAAGCTGCTGATGCTTCTTGGGGCTAGGCTTCTATACCATAGAATGGCCGGTCCGGCTAGAGTTAAGGGGAACACTTTGCAGATGGCGTCCCCTGTTACCCCTTGCACCTCCATTAGTAGGACGAAACCTTCAATGTGGGTTTTGGGGTCGGTATGGCCCTTGTATGGTGTCATGGTCGGCATGCTGAATCTTTTTGGGAATTTCTCTGATTTTATTTCTTCTGTGAGGGGGGACTCATCTTTGTCGTCCTGGACATCCCCTCTGTTTGCATTGGGGTATACTCCCCATTTGACCAGCTCCTCCCGTAACCAAGATTTCATGCTGCTGTCTTTGGTTCCATGCCGCCCCATGTGGTTTCTTTTCTTTCTGCTATCTCGGGAATGGTGCTTCTCGGGGTCGGTATCTTCTCGTACTTTTTCATTATATTCTTTTCCTCTTCTCCGGGTGTTGTGAGGGCTATCGTAGGAGGAGTCTGGTGACGATTTGTCATCTTCTCCCTCCCATGTGTCCTCGGTCTGGGAATCTCTTTGCACTACCACGGATCTCACCCTGTAGGGTTCCCTCCTCCGGGGTCTGTCGTCTTCACTTGTATCGACAATTCTTTTTCCTTCTGCTATGTCGTTCCTTCGTCGGCTAGTCCCGGCCTCGAATTTTCCATTGTGTGCTCCTTCTATCCTTTCCAACCGGTCTACTATGGTTTTTAGCAGAGTTTGGCTTTCCTCCCTTTCTTTCCTAAGGTTCTCCTCAATCTTTCCATCCAATCTGCAGTCGAGCTCCCTGATGGTTGGTGGTTTCCGTCTTCCGCCATTGTCTCACTACGCGAGTTGTTTTTTGTTGAGTTCCCCACAGACGGCGCCAACTGTTGACGGCGGATTTTGGTCTCAGGGTAATATGGGAATATCACCTCCGAGGTAATCCTCCTTCAATAGTGAATTTGTTTGGTTATGGGGGACCAAAAGCAAATTTAGCAAGAGACAGATGAACACACCAATCGACAAAGGGATTTAACGTGGTTCGGTGGATTTTGGATCCGACCTACGTCCACGGACAAGAACAGGATGATACTTTTTATTACTCCAATACGCTTCTCAGATCTTTTGTGTTTACAAGTCAGAGCTTGATGATTCTGATCACTAATTTTTCGATGCCTTTTACACTTACTCTGCCCTCCTATTTATAATAGTAAAGAAATCAGACTCCTATTTGCATAAGAAATCCTAGTTGAATTTAGCCTTCTCTCATTGCAAGGATTCCTAGTCTGATATTCCCTTCTCTTTTCTTATTCCTTTTCGGATTCTGACTTCATTTCCTTGTGAGAGTAGGATAATTCGTTTTATCTTATCCGCAAGAATAGGGTGTCGTCATCTTGAACATGTCTCGCCATCTGGTCGGTCTTCATGAGGTCGGCCATGACAATCTTTTATGCTGAGAGTGTTTCTGCCGACTTTATAGTGCTCGGTCATCCAAACCAAAGTGGTCGGTCTATACATGTTGTGGTCGGGTCGGCTTTGATGATCTCAACCAGTCAGGGAATTACCCTTCTGTCCTCGTCGTGCTGCCTTAAATATCATAGTGCCTGAAAACACCATCAACAGAATTAATTTAGAATTAATTTGATTAATTTGTAATTAATTCAATTTGGCTTAATTTGTGAAATTGAGATGTTATGGATGTATTTGGATGTATAATAATGCATAGGAAAATTTCTAGAATTTTCGAAATTGCTTCGGAAATGTTTCGGAAATTTTCCATAAAATCGCATTAAGGGAAAATTGTAATTTTGTGAAATTATGATACTTATGAATGTCATCAGAGATTAGGGTAAAATACGGATTTATAATTGGTATACGATATCAATTATTCATCAGGACTGTTAAAAGTTTTAAAAGTAGATTTTGCCCGATACCGCGCTTCCGCCCAAATAACCCCAACAAAAATGATATCTGAGCGGGTCTGATGCTTCATCCATTATATTATTCGTGCTTGATATATGATATATAATCCAATTTTAATGTTCGCACATGCTAGGAATCTATATGTGTTTCTTTACTTTTCGGTTTTTCACTAACGAAAATGTAACGGAAATTTAATTGTTAAATTAATTTATATTTTCTATAGGTTGAACTGAATTGTTTAGAAAATGATTTAGATTAAAATTCTGCATTTGATGTAGATTAAAACTTCCATAGGAAAATCCTCGCTTTTAAATATGGCTGTAAAGTAATGTGTATTGGATACATGTTTCTTGGCACGTCTTGTCAGTACGGATTATGGGTATTTTCTATAAGTGCATCCGAGATTGTGCCAAAGCTGTGAGGGTGTAGTTATAAGATTATTATCCATACCGGTTGTATATTGATATTGGATAAATTCAAGTGAAAGTGGAATTCCTGAACGTGTCAAAGCTGTCAGGACTACACCAGTAGCTTGAGTTTGTCATTGACAAGTGTAGCATTGATACGCCTCCCTGTGAACGTGCCAAAGCTGTCACAGCGAGAAACGGTCAGGACCAAAATCAGGAGTCACTGGTGAGTGATTGACAAAGAATTATCTACCTAATGAATATACGTAGGCGATAATGTGCCAAAGCTATGAGTCGAAATATATTCATAGGATCTTACTCTCACTATGGAATTCGATTTAATTATCGAATTCCCGTTGTCCTTTGGGGATTACGGTATTACGTAAAGTAGTGTGAGACACTGCTGAGTTTAAAATCCATAACTTAAGCAGTGCGTAATTTTATGGAATTTACTGCTTTCGTTTTCCTTTCTTTCTATATTGTTTATAGAATTATGCTTATAATCCACTGCATAATATATTACTTGAATATATAGGTTTTCTGACTTTACTTATGGTTGCATAGTTCTAGAATAGGTTCTAGAAAGATAGTAGACTTAGATATTGTTAGATTAGTTGAAACCATCGAGAACTGTTATTCCAATTTTCTTTGAAAATCAAGATGGTATGTGACTCAGTTACTAAGTCATGATTAGGTAATCTAAATAGATATCTGGTTTACGATATAATAGTCTAGTTAGAATTGTTTCTTATGCAGTAAGAATTGACACGAATCAGTTCATGTCTCGAGATTTTTGACTGGCATTAAGAAAACCCCTTTAGTATTTGTTTGTCTTATAATGGCGTTTCTTAGCTTTAGTGACTTTTAGAAGTCACGTGTCTGACACAATTTGTTAATAGATTATTTGTAAATGTTGTGAATAATTGAACGCAAATTATAAAGCTTAAGAAATGAGATACGTATAGTTGTGTGTAGAGAATATCGATTCTCGCAATACGACAACTGTAGGTATTGGATACCAGATCTCTCGTCTAGTTAATTAAAATAATGTTTAATAACTGTTTTGATATTTGATATCACAACTTATGACTATTGGATAGTTATTTGTTATGTATAAACAGTTGTTACATATTTTAAAGCGACTAATAGTGTCATTAATAAAAGATAAGCATTAAGAAAATATTCGGTAGAGTAAATAACTGAGAACTGTGCTTTATGAGGTTTTATCATAAAATCATTAGATGCTCATTCCTTATGGTAAAAGATGGTCTGATATGAGATCATACCACATATCCTTATCCATTTAATGAATATTGTATTCAGGTAATGATTAAATCTCATTTAACTGATGATTGTCATTGGACCACAGATTTATTAAACTAATACATTGGATGTGTGTAGTTTAATGAATTAAAAATTATCTCAGATAGTTTTCTTTACTTCGTAACTCAGTTGATGAATTATCATGACTTAATTACGAGTTTCTAATAGTAAATATGTTGAACGTCTTGAATTGTTCGAGAACTGTCAATATGTTTCTAATGGAACTCGGATAGAATATTTTGAATAGTTCAAAGATATTCTATTTGTAGTGTGGAAAACTGTTTCTTTAGATATTCATTGCGCGTCTTTGAATTGTTCGAAGATGTTTGATTTGATCAAACACATGAATTCAAGGCAATTAGTTCTATAGTTATTTAATGAATATGATTCTTACTCAATATTAAACTTCCGCGATTCCATTTTGATGGAATTGGTCAGTGGAAGTTATCAAATCTTATATGATTTGATTTGTTGATATTGAGTATTACTGAATTGATTTTCAATGCTTTTGGGGTTATGCTCATGTAACACAAATTTCGTCTCTTTGATTTAGGTTCCATTTGTTTCTACAGATACATATATGATATGTATAGTAGAAAATTCGAATCTTGAAAAGTTTAAGATTTGAAACTTTCTTTTGTATAATGGTTATATAATTGAAAGTACTTGTGCCTCTGAGGTACGAGTAATAGGTTTATCATTTATTCTATTTAATGGAATATTGTATTATATTTGATAGAATATCTTTTCTACGATCCCGAGTAACAAAATTGTTTTATTACTTGGTAGTTAACATTGGATGTTGACGATTGCAGAAGAGATTTGACTTAGTGAAGTCAAATGTGAGAATGATAAACTGTAAGTGGAACTACGTAATTGATAAGATGAAAAGACCCTCAGATAAGCTTTCTGAAAATCCGTGTTCTCTGATTTTGATATCAGTCAGATTGTCTGGTTTTATCGAAATATAGAGAATACATATTTGTCACTAGGGTCAGTGGGAGCGTACGAATTTCTTTCTAGTGTTACATATCCTTAAGTCTTCTTTTCTCCGTAGAAGCAGTGGGATGAGTCTGTTATATTTGATATAAAGTTTTATATAAGTTATAAAACTGAAACTGAGAGACTTGTGAAATACTCTCATCAGTCGCATATTAGATATGATCTAATAAAAGACACAATTAGACTATCTGTATGACAGTTAGTATAACTATTTGATAGTTAATGTGTCTTTTATATATATAGTATTCAACTTTCGTAAAACATGATTCCTTTTTCGAAAGAAAGAATGATTGGAATGTCTAATCAATCTTATTCATCATAGGATGATGGCGTAATGAATACTATATTATATGCGATTATAGATGTCAATTTAATCGTAATTGTTACGAGTTATTTTGATATGCTGCAGACCATATGATGGTTCTAGAAACATGTTCTTTGTGATCTTTGAGATATTAAGAACGAGTTTCTCATACATGGAGAATTTAGTCAGCAACCATAAGGTCAGATTAGTTTTGATTCTAATTATGACATTAGATGGTCTATGTCATATAAAGTCAGAAAAGATGCAGTGGGAGTGTCACCATTAATTCTACTAATCTAGTGGAATCAGTTGCAACTTATGAAGTTTGCAAAGTGACCTCATAGATTAGAAGTTTTCATATTAGTGTGGTGTTTGCGGTTGTCTCAAAGTATTTGGATTTGATTTCTAAATACATAGACAACTCAGTAGCAATAGCACAATACTGATACAACATCTGAGTCATATTAATGTGGAATTTGGATTCTGCAAAATATGAATGATGCTAGCTAAGGAAAACGGTTGGGTTTGTTGGACAGACTCGATTTGTTAAAGCAGACTTACTTGTTCTAGCCTACCTTTTGAGTGCTGGTGAGCTCTTGAGGGCCATGAGTATGCGATACACATTGAGATGTGTATAGGATAACATGGATTGGCACTAGAGCAAGTGGGATAAATTGTTAGGGTTGGTGCTCGGAGTGCCAATCCGGATCGTATTTATGTCCGATTCACGAGCAATTGTATTTTCCATAATATTACTAATTTTAATGGTAGCACCCTTGTATTTTATACACTTATTCGATCTAATCACGATTAGATATCTGATTACGATTAGATCGAAACTGAATCTGGTTCAGTGATACGTGTATATTAGACAAAGACCATATGATTTACAATATAGTGTGCAGTTACAACGTAGTTTGTAATTGACATTGGGAAACGTACTATTAGTTGTATATCCTTAAATAAAGTTCCTGGTCAAGATTTACTGACACAGGTCGGTTAGTAAAATCTACTGAGACCAGTACATGTTGTATATCGTGACTTGGTCCGATGGTTTATCCCAGTGAACCATGAGTCTCGGGAGACTCGTATAGACATGTAGGTGTTTATTTGATAAGACACTGAACGACTCACTGAAGGTTTCCTAATAGATGGTACACCAACACCAATAGGAACCTTCCCGAGCTGAGCGAGCATAATGGTCCTTCGACTTGAGATACCACTGTGAATATATGAGCTATCCTCCACACTTTGATGACAGTCATGTCAACGATCTAGCCATGATCAGACCTCTGTCTGTTCATTGGGTGTGGACTATTGCTCATGATATCTTGTGCGTATCAAGATAGGATCCGTCAGTCCTGTGTACAGGGCATAGGCATCCTCATGTGTTTACGATCTAATAAATCCATGGCCGTGGTATAACATCGGAAACCAGTTCCAAGTGTTATTTTGTGATCATAAAATTGAAAGTCGACTGTATTATACCGAACGGATTTGACGTTATCATCTATATCCCAGGTATAATACGGATGGCCTGTGATAGAGGGATTATACGTATGCTATGACCTTGGCTTGCATAGTTTAGCGAGATTTTCTGTGGTCGTCATAATCCATGAGTGGGTGGATTATGGACATGAAATTGGATTTTGTGACGGATAGACCTAAACTTAGAGAGTTCCGCTAATAAAGTAAACTCATAGAGCACTAGAGAATTAATTACAAATAATTTGATTATTCGTAATATTACACATGCCGAGGTAATTGTATATCTAATGTGTTTATTTGTATTTGATATATAATTTGATTAGATACACATTAGAATTTTGACATATATACCACTTTTTTATTAATTAATTAAATGTTGATAATTAATTTAGTTTCTAAAGATGGAATATTCTTGGAATATTCAATTTGGATAATTACTATTTTTTGACTGAATGTTAGTCATAAAATTGGGACATGTGTCAAGATTTTAGAGATGATACCTCTCCTTTTTATTGCCTCTTACGGCCAAGTTGAAATGATGATGAAAAAATTAGGGTTTTCATTAGCCAGATTCGGCCAGCTGAGAGGGGAAGCCATTTTCGGCAAAAGCTGAAAAGAAAGGTGAAAAAGGTTTTTTTTTCATTTTTATTATTTCTTAGTTCTCTTCCAGGTGAAATGAATTGAGAGTATTCAAAAGTTGTTTTGATTTGAGCACATGCTTCTCTGTCTCGGCAAAATTAAAATTAAATGGAAAATGATTTTTCATTCTTTTTTCCTTTTAGCTTCCGACGCTTGTGTGTGTGGTGGAAGCTATTTGGCCAATTTGGAAAAGTTAATATCAAATGAAAAGAGAATGAATGAAAATTGATTTTTCATTCACTTTGACTTTCAAAGGCCATTTCCATTTCTTGAACCGGAGATGAAAAAAATGCCATTCGGCCATTTTCTTAAATGTTGAGCAATGGTCATGCGGTTAAAGAGGGCTGTTTTTGGCTTGTTTTGAAATGGTTTCAAATACATCAATTTGGGGATTTTCTCTTGGAAGGACAAAACAACAAATTAGAAGCATAAACAACTTCAATTGGAGCTTAAACTATAGATAATGAAGGAGTTAAGGTAATTCCTTGAAAATTATTTCAATTTGTTCCAATTGAATTACAGATGAAGTATTTAGGATTTATGCTTGTTTGATGAGTTTTTTTTGTGAGAAAAAACCAAATGATTATATTATTGTAGCATGTGTAAACAAATTGGGTAATTAATGTAATTGACCCAATTAGGGTATTGGATACTCATATTGCCATTCTAGAGTTATATTAGCCACTCATAAGTGACCTATAATTATTTTAGAGTAATTTTATGGTGGGACTCATTGTATTGATCAAATTGGATTTGGCTATGGATATGAATTGAATTAATTTAGAATTAATTTGATTAATTTGTAATTAATTCAATTTGGCTTAATTTGTGAAATTGAGATGTTATGGATGTAATTGGATGTATAATAATGCGTAGGAAAATTTCTAGAATTTTCGAAATTGCTTCGGAAGTGTTTCGGAAATTTTCCGTAAAATCGCATTAAGGGAAAATTGTAATTTTGTGAAATTATGATACTTATGAATGTCATCAGAGATTATGGCAAAATACGAATTTATAATTGGTATATGATATCAATTATTCATCAGGACTGTTAAAAGTTTTAAAAGTCGATTTTGCCCGATACCGCGCTTCTGTCTGAATAACCCCAACAAATACTGCCACTTTTGATTTGTGGGAGATGTTGAATTTGAAGAGGAGATAGAGAAAAGAACACAAAAATCCATCCAGGAAAAGTAATCCGTAAGGTTTGGGTTCCTAAAAAGTACTTGGTGCAAGAAGATAAAACATGATGGAATCTTAGGAAAGAGAACACAACCAAAACTTAGTTTCCTCCATGAACCAAGCCACTTCATGCCTTTCCTTTCCAGAAGAGACATCTGAGATTTGTAGCCCATCCAAGGGTCTGGCCAAGTAATCAATGTGTTGGCAAATTCTGTAACAAACTAAGTTAAATTGAGTTATAATGAGTCTTAAAGGACATGGGTGGTTTTGGACAACATCGAAGAAGTTATCAGAGCTTTCGTTCGTGTTTCATTCATTTTGTCGTATGAGCGATGTTCGTTTGTGTCAAGTTCGTCATTACATTCGAACGAAAGCTTCCAAAGGCCATATGTTCAAGATGTGTTCGACATTACGTTCGATCTAAAGTGTCTAGAGACCATTTGATTGAGTCACGTTCTTCTTCACGTTTGAACGAAACTGACCAAAGGCTTCAAGTTTTATCTGGCATTCAAAAGATTTTGCGAAAATATTCGCGTTCGTCACGTGTACCTTGCATATCTTTGTTATTTTGAACACAATTTGAAGCTTATTTTGGACTTTGAAAATCCTACCTATAAAAGAAACACATAGCCTTTTTTCCAGTGTTGGAAAAACATTATCAAAACATATCATTGCTTTTAATTTTCAACTTTTTGAAGAACACTCACCCTTGAAGACTCAATCTAATGTCTTCTTCTTTGTGAATGATCTTTTTATTTCACCATCATCAACCTGCCAAACATAAATCTAGCTAATATCCTAAGCATTCAGAGTTCTAAAGTGAAGATTATGGATCAGAGTTACGACATTTGAGTTCGCAGATCTAATTCACTGAGACTTCAGAGGTTTTGAATAAGGCTTCTTGGTGCAGGCTCGGGGAGTTCTTCAGATTATTACAGTAGTGGGAATAGAGTCAGAAAAGTTATTGTTTAAGGTTTTTTTTTCATCTATGTAAGTTTTTATCATATAATGGATTTAAGTGGTAACCATTACCCATATGTGTGTTTCAATTCATAAACAAATTTGCTTCTCTTTTTTTTTTTTTTTTTACTTTCGTAATTTATTTTGTGTTTGGTTATTTACTGTAATTATTTATTAGAGTTAAGGGTGATTGATATCTAGCCATAGAAACTCTAGCTTAGACGTGTCTTAGATAGAATGTATTTTTAATATTTCGCATATTACACGTATTTCCCCATAGGTGTATTGGGTTAGAAAATAACGAATTTTCATAATGGCACAAGGTGGATCACAAAATATTTCTTGAAAAACTCTCTCGAACCTATAAGAGAGACTTCTACGCTAAAAGAAGGCTCTAAAGAGGAATGATGAGTTAATGCAGAAGCCTGAGAATGCGAAGTCAAAATTTTATTGGAAGTCTACTGAAGATCATGAGTTAGTAGAGAGCTCGGAATTGGAGGAATAGTTTGCAGTAAGCAACTTTATGGTCGAATGGATTCCTGTTCATTTTGGTTGTGCCACGACAAACTTGACTTTGCCATTAAACTTCTAGAAAGAAAGTGAAATAAAAGTTGTAGGAAATGAGGAGTTAACATGAACTTCATGGAAGATATATTCATTTGAGGAGGAGAATAACCAAAAGCCATATTGTGGAGTGACAATTCAAGCTGTGGAATTTGGAGGTCCCAATATGGTGATATTTGAAAAACCTTCGAAGGAGATGACAAGACATATCAAACCTATGTACATTATGTTGGACAATTATGACCCATAGCATCACTATTTGTACAGATCATGCTATTGTTGTACAAATTAACTATGTGACAAAGGAGATTGCACTCTTATCATTTGTGATTAGATCACCAAGATATATAAATGATAGGATGTCCCTGTGATTTGTTCCTGGATTGAGAATGATATGAGACAGTATCAATCCACGAAGGATAAATCATTAAACATCCCTAGTCAGAGCATTATCGAGATTGGACATCGATGAATGCGTAAAAGACTAGTATTACACTTGTGCGCGTTGTGAGGGCACAACGACATAGTTCTCATATATTTGGGTATAGGATACTCATGCAAATGTAATAGGAGGTTGTGTTTCACCGATGGTTCGGGAAACAGCTTCGCTCTGGATAGACCCCCTCGGAATTCCATTGGTAGTATGACTATGTGTCTATGGAAGTCCGAAATCAGGGTAGGTGTATTTGGTCTTAACCTGAGACTTGCACCGCTAACACTTGCGACAATCAATATACTTTGGTTGCGGTCGTCCAGGACTTTAACAGGTTCTGTGTACGCCAATGCTGGGTATATTGAGAATCGTAGTGTGTTGGTGTGATGTCAAGACGGAAGTGTCACTCCAGTCATATGGAGTTGATGATCGCGCAGGGATACAAAACTGGTTCTCTAAAAAGGTTGCAACCGTCGGGATAATATGACTTGGTCATGATTATCCGATATTAAAGAGACTAGTTGCTCGTTATCCGATATATGATTCGTACGGGGCAGACACTGTACCAGCCCCAGGCCTTGCATGTGATCATCCGATGCTGGACAGAAATACGCAATACTACGTATACTACGCCTGATATAGATCCTTTATTCCTGTAAGGATATTTCCGGAGAATTGGGTAGGCATGACGCTTTGCTAGAGGCCAACCTTGTCTTGTAAATCGGTACAAACGTAGTACGAGGTACTTACGTGTTCGGATAGTCCGACGACCGAATTTACTACCAACATATCCAGGGATCTCATGGGTCGCTTCCAAAAGATTCACCGATGACGTATGACTCGCACTTTAATTAATCTGGGATTAATTAGAAGAGAGAGAAAATTAATCTGGGATTAATTGCGGAGATATTTTATCTGAGATAAAATATCATTTAAAGAGAGATAACGATTAATTTGGAATTAATCGGTAAATTAATATATTTGATATATTAAACGAAATTGGATTTCGACGCGGAATTAAAATTAGATTTTAATTCGGGCGAACGAATTAATTTAGAATTAATTCGTTAGCGACGTGAATAGTGATTTCGCTAGGCGTAATCATTTAATTACGTCGCAACGA
Source organism: Zanthoxylum bungeanum (assembly GCA_019454045.1). Taxonomy (NCBI): domain Eukaryota; kingdom Viridiplantae; phylum Streptophyta; class Magnoliopsida; order Sapindales; family Rutaceae; genus Zanthoxylum; species Zanthoxylum bungeanum. The sequence continues at coordinate 33,251 of SKCR01020886.1, forward strand.
AAAATTCGTTAATTTGGAATTAGCGAACCCGAGCCCGGGATTATTTGCGAGCGCATTCGCATTTCGAATTCGAGTGCGCATGCAAGTCAAATCAAGCGTCAAATCGCTAGTCGCATCAAGCGTCAAATCACTTGTCACTTTGAGTGATGTGACTTGACAACTTGTGATTGATGTGATTGAGTGATGTGTGTGGTTGGCATTTGTGGGCATTAAATGCTTTGACTTTTGGAACCAAAATTGTGTATTTGTTTTAGAAATCAAATACCAAAATTACAACACACATTTTTATCTCTCTCTTTCTTCTCTTTGCTCACGTTTGGAGCAACAAAATTCTCTCTCTCTCACGCCCTTTAGGGGCTGTATTTTCTTTTGTTCTTGGCAGCTCACTGCCGAATTTTCAAGAGGAAAATGGGAAGCCAAAGTGCGATTTTGTGGCAAAATCAAGAGTGCTAGCACACTCCGGGATCATGCGAAGGTGATAGGGAAGTCCACCCATGAGCCGGGAATCAAATGACGAAGCTTGGAGCTTAGTTTCTTGTTGATTGAAGGTCGAAACCAGTGAGCTTGGGACTGCACTGCCTTGACTGTGAGGAGCAGAATTTGAAGTTTTGTTGCCTACCGCGTCGCTTAACCGATCGATGTAAGTATTCCGCGACTTCCTCGTATGTATTCACACATGTTCATGCTTGTTTTATTGATCTTGGGATGCTTAGAATCTCTAACAATGGTATCAAGAGCATGGTTAAAAGCATGAAAAAGTTTAGGGTTAAAATTTGGGTAAATTGATTTTGAGCATGTTTAAATGAAATTGGATGATTTTGTATGCTTAATTGATGTTGAATTGAAGATTGATTGGATCAATTTCAAGAAAATTGGATTGGATCATTTTTCCCCAAATTGTTGAGGCTTGGCCGAATACTTGCCCTAAAATATGTCTTGGGATTTTTTTATTTTTGATCATTGGATGTGTTGGAAATCATTCGGGAATATGATTTAATGTCAATTGTGGAATTAATTGGATTGAAACCGAATCGGACGTAAAATCCCCAAATTTCCGAGAATGTAAGAGCATGAAATGGGTTTGATTTTAATTAAATTGTGTTGGACATGATTTAATATTAATGAGCATGATTAATTGTACAAATTTGGTGTTTTAGAAATATTGATTTGGGTAATTAATAATGCTATGCACTTTAGGTAATTAAATTGGGAATTTGGAATTTGGCAATTTAATTGATTTGGGCTAATTTTGGAAATTGGGCTTGAAATGTTGTTATTGGGCTTAGTTGTACTAAGTTGGGTTTAAGCAAAATTGGTTGGATCCAATTGGGCCCAAAACCGCTTTCATAAAGCCCAAATGCGACTTAATGGACCTTTAAAGTTTAATTGGGCCTAATGGGCCAAAATTGATTTCTGGGCTTATGGGGTAACTCCCGGATTGGATTTTGGTTATTCGGTTTGACCCGAGTTGACCAAAAGTCCACGCCTTAAGAAATTAATTAAAAGCCCATTGGACTTTAATTAAATTGACGTTGGACGTTAATCGGGCATTGAGACCCGAAGCGATTAAATTTGGAATTTAAGTCGTTAAAGGTTTATTAAATAAAGTGAAGTATTTAATTTGGAATTAAATAGTGAATTAGAATTAAATACAAATTGAATTGGATTTAATTGTGTAGTTTAATTTAATTCGAGAATTTGTACTTTGAGTACTTATTCGCAAAACGAGTTTGACTCGAGCAAAATTAAATCGTTGTTTGAACATTGGATGATCACTAAATATCAGATTAATTAATTGGATTAGATTGATTGATAACATGCTTGTGTGAATACATGGTTGCAATGCGTGAATAATGTATATCAGATGGATATTAGATGAGTGGGGCAATTTTAGAAATTGTTGTAATAAATTTGATTTATTAATTGGACCTGCGTGTCCAGCCTTATCACCTCCTTATTCTTTTTATTATCTTCTCACCTATTCCCCTCAATGTAATGAGGTTTCTTTAGAAGTGTAGTGTAACGGGTAGAAGTAGTACATGTGCTAGCGGGAGAGAGAAAATAGAGAGATTTGATCTAGGATCAATGTGTAAAGTATACATCCGCATATCATTATTATTTTTCATATGTGTTTTATTATGTGTTTAGAATGCATGTTTAAGGGTGTATGATGATGAGACCTTAACAAAGATAATAAATTGGTTGCCAATTTGCACACGAAAAACCCTCGCAAAATATTAAGCGTTTTTCCTTCCATTGAGTGATTCTCACTCAAGATCCGAGACTGGCATTGGCTTGTTGGCCAAAGTCAAGGCCTTTGTCCGTCGAGGATGTGTTTGAATCACGAGAGCTTTGTTCCATAATGATGTCTTGTCCAAGTTGTGGTTTGTTGGCCAAAGTCAATACCACTTCTTGTCCATCGACATTAATTACGAAGCTTTCCATGGTCAATGGTTGCGCTTGACTGGGATCACTAAGTTTGTTGTGCCAAAGCCAATGCTTAGTTCATTCAGAGGAAAAAGGTTAGGTAATACATTGGATGTATTGGCATATATAAGATATATGTTTCGGACTTGGATGTCCCCCTACCGGATCTAGGAATTGGATTGGATCCAATCGATCTTAGAGATCTACCTAGTTAATTATCATACAATTTGTTGGCCAAAGTCAAGATTGTGTGATATTTAACGGGATCCTAGCCCACTAGGAAAAACGGTTTCCCGAGTACTCGACATAGGGTTAGAGGCTCGCCGAAAAATAGTGGGAGGCAAGAATTGAATTTGCAATATTCGTTTAATTACTTGCCATACGCGCTCAATCACAAATATCATTCGTCAAATATATTAAATGTTAGTTGGACTAATATTTAAATCGTTGTTTTGATTAAATAGTTGGACTATATATTCAAACTATTCATTTATAGTTGATTTTATAATTGGATTATAGTAATCAATATAATTGATTTTAATCTATTAAAATTATAGTTGATTAAATAGTTGGACTATTGTAATCATTATAATAAATAGTACCGAAATCATTGATTAAATAGTTAGACTATTAAAATCAAGATAAAAT
>SKCR01020887.1:0-34082 GCA_019454045.1 Zanthoxylum bungeanum
AGTATCACTTAAAATAAAATTGTGTTTGGGAAGCGTATGTTCAGAGAACCAATGTGTGAAACCATAAAACCTGAGCCATCACCAAGAGCGACTTCATCAGTACCATCATATTTCAAGTGAATTGATAAATTTGCAAGATCACTGGTTATGTTATGAGAGGTTTTTGAGTTCATAATGTTAGGGTTGGTGCTCAGAGTGCCAATCCGGATCGTATTTATGTCCGATTCATAAATACGAACAATTATATTTTCCATAAATATTACTAATTTAACGGTAGCACCCTTGTCTTTTATACGCTTATTCGATCTAATTGCGATTAATGATCTGATTACGATTGGATCGAAACTGAATCCGGTTCAGTGATACGTGTATATTAGACAAAGACCCTAAGATTTACAGTATAGTGCGCAGTTACAACATAGTTTGTAATTGACATTAGGAAGCACACTATTAGTTGTATATCCTTAAATAAAGTTCATGGTCAAGATTTGCTAACACGGGTCGGTTAGTAAAATCCGCTGAGACCAGTACATGTCGTATATCGTGACTTGGTCCGATGGTTTATCCCAGTGAACCATGAGTCTCGGGAGACTCGTATAGACATGTAGGTGTTTATTTGATAAGACACTGAATGACTCACTGAAAGTTTCCTAATAGATGGTACACCAACGTCAATAGGAACCTTCTCGAGTTGAGCGAGCATAGTGATCCTTCGACTTGAGATACCACTGTGGATATATGAGCTATCATTCATACTTTAATGGCAGTCACGTCAACGATCTATTCATAATCAGACCTACGTCTGTTCGTTGGGTGTGGACTGATGCTCATGATATCCAGTGCGTATCAAGATATGATCCGGCAGTCCTGTGTACAGGGCATAAGCATCCTCATGTGTTTATGATCTAGTAAATCCATGGCTGTGGTATAACTTCGGAAATCAGTTCCGAGTGTTATTTAGAGATCGTAAATTGAAAGTCGACTGTATTATACCGAACGGATTTGACGTTCTCATCTATATCTCAGGTATAATACGGATAGCCTGTGACGGAGGGATTATACGTATGCAATGACCTCAGCTTGTATTGTTTAGCGAGATTATTTGTGATCGTCATAATCTATGAGTGGGTAGATTATGGACACGAAATTGGATTTCGTGACGGATAAACCTAAACTTAGAGAGTCTCACAATATGAAGTATACTCGTTGAGCACTTGGGCAACTCAAAATGAATAATACAGATTATTCATAATACTTCACTGGATTAAGTGAGTTACTTCGGATCGTTTAATCGGTTAAACGATAACACATGCAGTTAGGAAATTTTGTCCGCTTATAATTATTGTGTATTTGTATTTGATACATAATATGATTAGATACACATTAATTATTCGTCAAATGAGATTTTGACACTTGTCATAAATATATGTATTTATTATTTGATGTAAATAAAATACATATATTTGTATAAATTAATTGTTTAATTATTTAATAGTTAAATAATTAAATAATTAATTTTTCAATCTTTATCCATTTATTATTAATTAAATGATACTTGGTGAATTTTGATTGGAAAACATGGCATGAATTTAATTATACTTTATAAGTGTTCAAATTTGATTGGATATTATAAAGTAAATGTCATTTAATTTGATTAAATTGATTAAAAGGACAAAAATACCCCTTTTTCCATGTCCTAAAATTCGGCCACTTTATGTTTAAAAATGAAATTTTTTTTCTTTTGCTATTCATCATCATCATCAACGAATAAACTCAAAAAAATGGGTTTACAAATTGGTTTGAAGAATCCATGGATTTTGAAGGAAAAATTCAAGAAAAAGTTAGGAGTTTAAAGAGATTAAAGGTAATCTACTTAACCTTAAACTTGGAAATTGTTTTCTTATTTTTCTTGAATGCTTAGAATAGTTCTAAGGTTCCTTAAATCTGAAAATTTGGGGCTTTTGTTGTTTGATGATGAACTGGAAGTGGTTGAGCATGTGTGAAGTGAAATTGGTGAATATTAATGGAATATTAGGCAAATTTATTTAATTCTTGTTAGACAACCTTGTTGCCATTCTAGAGTTGTTTGAGCCACTCTAAAATATCCTAGAATTGTTCTAGAGTTGTTCATATGTGGTGGGACGTCTTTGGTGTTTGATTAATTAGATTAATCTTGGTGAAAATTGGAATTAAAGCATGAATTTTGATGAATTTCGGTTTGCAGATCAGATCTGCCTAAACTGGAAATTCTGGGATGTTTTGATGTCCTACGAATGTTTTGGATGTGTTTTGGGAGTTGGCACAATTGCCGGAATGTGTTTCGGACTTGAAATTAGCGAAAACGGCCAAAAACGGTGTTACCGGGTAGATTTTGAGCCAACCGGGTGACGGCTATAAAAACAGTGACTCCGTCACTGTTCGGGAAGCCCATGAACTGCCCCGACACTATTGGAGCTGACCTGGGCAGTTTCCATAAGTGTCGGTTCGGTCAAAAACGCGTTTTAGGCCATTTTGCGGAAAAACGGTTTTCGTAAAAGTTTCGCGAGTTTTCAATTATGTTTATGTTAATACTTGATATTAAATAAATATTTTTAGGTGAAATATGAATAAATTATTCATATTAGATATTGATTAATTTATTCGGTGTTTTGAAAAAAATTTAAAATACGATTTCGCCCGAACCCGCACTTCCGCTGCGCCTCATCGCCCAAAACCCCAACAAAAATGGTATCAGAGCGGGTCTGATGCTTCATCCATTACATTATTCATGCTTGATATTAGATATTTAATCCAATTCTATTGTTCGCACATGCTTAGAATCTAGATATATTTCTTTACTTTTCGGTTCGACGCTAACGAAAATGTAACTGAAATTTAATGGTTAAGTTACGTTATATTTTCTAGGTAGAATTGAAATGTTTAGAAAATGATTTAGATTAAAACTCTGCATTGGATGTAGACTATTGCTTCCGTAGGAAAATCCCCGCTTTAAATATGGCTGTAAAGTAACGTGTATTGGATACATGTTTCTTGGTCCGTCTTGTCAATACGATTTATGGGTAACTTTCTATGGCTGCATCCGAGAAAGTGCCAAAGCAGTGAGGGTGTAGTTGATAAAATTTTATCCATGCCAGTTGTATAATGATACTAGATAAATTCAAGTGAAAGTGGAAATCATGAACGTGCCAAAGCTGTCAGGACTACATCGGTAGCTTGAGTTTGTCATTGGCGAGTGTAGCCCTGATACGCCTCCCTGTGAACGTGCCAAAGCTGTCACAGCGAGAAACGATCAGGACCAAAACGAGGAGTCACTGGTGAGTGATTGACAATGGGTTGTCTACCTAATGAATATACGTAGGCGAGAACGTGCCAAAGCTGTGAGTCGAAATATATTCATGGGATCCTACTCTCACTATGGAATTCGATTTAATTATCGAATTCCCGTTGTCCGTTGGGGATTACGGTATTACGTAAAGTAGTGGGAGACACTGCTGGGTTTAAAAATTCATAACCCAGACAGTGCGTAATTTTAGAAAATTCTGCTTTGTTTTTCTTTAATTCTATATTGTTTATAGATTTATGCTTCTAATCCACTGTATGTCTTTTATTAGGATATATTTTCTGACTTTACTTATGGTTGCGTATTCTAGAATAGATTCTAGAAAGACAGTAGACTTAGATATTGTTAGATTAGTTGAAACCATCGGCAACTGTTGTTCCGATTTCCTTGTAAATCAAGATGGTTTGTGACTTAGTTACTAAGTCACAATTGGGTAATCTAATATGATATATGTGTTTAAGATATTATTCTAGTTAGAATTGTTTCTTATTTAGTAAGAATTGACTTGAATAGTTCATGTCTCGAGATTCTTGACTGACATTAAGAAAACCATGTTAGTACTTGTTTATCTTATAATGACATTTCTTCGTTTTTAGTGACTTTTAGAAGTCGCGTGTTTGACACAATTTGCTAATCGATTATTTGCAAATGTTGTGAATAACTGAACGCAAATTATAAAGCTTAAGAAAGGAAATACGTACAGTTGTGTATAGAGAATATTGATTCTCACAATACGACGACTATATGTATTGGATACCGGATCTATCGTCTAGTTAATTAAAATAATATTTAATAACTGTTTTGATATTTGATATCAGAACTTGTGACTATTGGATAATTACTTGTTCTGTATAAACAATTGTTACATAATTTAATATGACTAGTAGTGTCAATAATTAAAGATAAACAATTAAGAAATTATTCGGTAATAAATAACTTAGAACTGTGCTTTATGAGGCTTTATCATAAAAGCATTAGATGCTTGTTCCTTATGGTAAAAGATGGTCTGATACAAGCTCACACCACATATCATTTTCCATTTAATGAATATTGTATTCAGGTTGTGATTAAATCTTATTTAACCGATGATTGTCGTTGGACCACAGATTTATTAAACTAATACATTGGATGTGTGTAGTTTAATGAATTAGAAAATTACCTTAGATAGTTTTATATGCTCTGTAACTTAGTTGATGATTTGTCATGACTTATGTACGTGCCAAATTTGGACCCGAGGGTAAAAACATATTTTCACATCAAACCCATAAAACCTAACATTATTGAATATAAATCATGCCACATGCTTACAGATAATTGATCAAACACTCTTCCTCATTTTGTCTATCGTAAAGCATAATTTCACATGCAAATTTCTTCCAGCACCGAAAGTTGAATCCAAGACATGTTGTGGGCTCCCTTGCCAGAAATGTCAGTACATTGAAGATCCCACCATCACGTGTACAACTTATATCTCCAACTGTAAAGTTACTACTTCCTTCAATCTATAAAATGGAAAGGTTTCTGAACTCTAGAGGGGCTTCACTTCTCCCTCACGAGCTTGGGCTCTGGGACACAAGCTCTCTGAACCCTCTATCTCTTTAAACATTTTCTATTATTGCCTCACGGCCATCAATGAAGTCAAGGTAACATTAAACCTTACTCTTACATTTTTCATATTTATTGCTCATTTCATGCTACTGACTTGAGCGTCGGAGTGCCCACGGCACCCACCACACCGGTGGTAGTCTACTCCCGCTCACTCTAACCTTTGTCTTGCAGGATCGCTAATGCCCCCAACCCAAACTCTGATTGAGGACCTCGGCCGAAAACCAGCGTCCACAATTTGGCGCCCACCGTGGGGCCCTAGCGATTCATAGCAGGCAAAGGTATCTCAGTCTACGATTCCTAAAACAAAGCCAATCATGGCTTCTAGCAGTGAGCAAACATAAAATCATGTGACCAGACAGTTGGCCATTCTCCAAGAACGATTACGCACCTCAGAAGAGGAGAATCAAGCCACGCGAACTCCAAAACAACCCCCAGAAACAATTGGAACACATCTCCTCAACTTCCCAATCATATTATCCAGGTACGACTTCCATATTTTAAAAATGTTTCAGTCGACATTAGTTAGACATGAGATTTGTTAAGGACGTTTCATTTGATGTTAGGGCATAGTTTGAGACTTGTAGTATATGTCACAATTGACATTACTAGATATAGCTTATCACCTACTAAAAATCACAATCGACACTCCACGTATAATGCATGACACTTGTAAGGATGAATAAGTCCTAGCTAAATTTTGAAGATTCCATTCGACACGACTAGTAAGAGGTATTAACTAGAGGCTAAGGTTCCAGTCAACACAACATGAACTGAGGGTTAGCCATTAGCCGAATTTCCATTCGACACGAAGCTTTCTTTTATACCACTCAATTTGGCGCCTCAGGCTCCAGCCTAAAGATGCTTCGAAGCTCCCATTCTAGCCCATAATATTTTAATTAGAAGCCCAAAACCTGCATTGAATCGGTTCATCATACACCATGATCCATTGGCCCTACACTTTATGGTTTGGCATGTTGTTCATTGGAATTTTGTTAATGAATTCCTTCAACAAACGTGATTGGCATTTGGTGCATTGAATTATTGGTAATATATTTCATTAAAAAAAAACATAAGTGGATCTTGCACTTTATTGTCTGGCATAATGTGCATTGGATTCTTGTTAGGATAATAGTTAACAAACGTAGGCTTTATTGAATGCAGTCATATGCCCCATTCGACCAAAAAAAAAAAAAAAAAAAAAGAGGTAAGCCCAAACGCCCCAAAGAAACACATCCCATAAGGCCTACAACCCCACCAATGAGGCTAAACAAAAAGGATAAACCCAAGAGCACAATCAAGCCCATAAGTAATCAAGAAAAAACCCAACGGACTTACGACTCAACTTGGATCAGCCCAAGAAACCTCTCAGCGAAAGGCACCAAAGTAAAAAGAATATGCCCACGAGTCGAGGCAGATCTCAAAAGCCCAGAAATTCTGATCCAACAGTCAAGGTCAAGGATTGAAACAGAAAATCCATTACCGAGAAGAAACCCAAACATAGGTCAACAGGCCAAACGCCAAAGCAAGCCTGGAAGAAATGTTACAACCATAAAACACAAAAAGTCCCACATCGATTATGAGTAAGGAAGCTTCAAACTTCAAGCAATAAAAGGAAACACACATCGTGCAAGAATTGGTCCCCTAAAATTTCCGAAAGAGCCGAATTAAAACTAGCAATCACCAAACCAACAAAAGGCCCTCATTACCTCAATAGCAATTTATAAACCCCAAACAGGAAGCATAGGATCATTGATTCCATATTTGATCGGATCAGGGAAAGCTATGGAGTTATTCAAATAACAAAGTCGACTTCTCATCATCAAATAAATTTCATTCACCACATGATTTACAGAGGCTGCACTATTGTCGAACGATTGTTTCTTTCAAACCAAATGAAGTAAACCACAGCTGCTAAAATAATTCTAGCAACCGAACTAACATGATCCTTATTATTATTCAACTTCACAACTGCCCATTTCAAAAAATTCTGCCACTCCAGTTAAAAACCAAAACTTTATGAGGCTCCACGTGAACCTGTAGCATGGATTGAAGAGAGCCACTCGACTCACCCACTTGCAAATATAACAAAAGCCCAACACATGAAGCCCCACTCGACAAAACCTCATACAACGAGGTGAATGGTCTACTCACCAATTTGAAAATTACCAAGGCTTTTTTATAATAATTCAAACTTAGCTCACTGCCCAAGCTTGAGAATTCCATTAATCAAAGAAGAAATTAATTAAATATTTTGATGGCCCACTCGACAAGGTAGCCTCGCAAGAGACAATCAAGTAGAATATGTCCATGCTTCTTGAAATCTTCAAAGAAAATTGAAAAGAATCAGCCCTTATTATACAACTTAGTGTCGTGTCATGCATGTGTCAGCTCATGCCCCTTCATTCCATGCTTCACGTGAATCAGCAGTAAGGAGAGAAAACATCATTGCCTAAGCTAGCTGCCAAGACACAACCAATGTGCCAAGCGTCAAAGCTGCGCAAAGAACAACATGACAAATTGCCAAGCACACACGCCAAGCTGGCTCATACGCACTCCATGCGCAGACTTGCCGTGTGAACACAAAAAGACCACACCCTCCAGCCGTGTAACAGTTCCATTCGACAGAATATATATACGAAGGTTTAGCAACAAACAAAAGTATCATTCGACACTATAAGTATGGAAGTATTAACATTGAGATCAAATATCTTCCCCACAAATAAATCATTTGAAAAGCCCAGCCCATGCAGCCAAGAAGCCCATAAAAAATCCATACGACCACAACTACAAAAAACTCATATGACAGGGAGTCTTACTCGCCACACAACCAAAATCCAAATTGCATGAATCGATATTCGATCCTTTGATCCAATGTGCCAATCAGCCCAAACGAACTCAGATCCCAACCAGCTCGAAAGCAAAAGAATATTAGCTCAGCCCCAAACCCTTGGCAAGAACAAATCTGCCAAGCCGAAGAAAGAAAGACAAAGCAATAGTTGACCCAAAGAGCAATGGCCCATACGCAAGCCACCCAAATTTTCTGTTGGCCCACCAATTAAAGCAGAAACCAAAAACAAAATATGCCTCTGGATCCCAAAACTTCATAAAATAAATTCTTTCACACATCGATTATACACGACGCTCTCCAAAACTTTGAAGCTTCAAAAACCATCCCACAATGATTATGCAAGGGATGGCCAACGGATGAGAACCTTTGAAAAAATTGAATGCCACACTAAATTAGTAAAAGAGCAATAAAAAAATACTTATTTGACTCTACATGCAAAGATCTTCACGTGTACCATGGAATGATTGTATGCTCGTAGCTGCCACATGCTACACTATTCTTCATGCTCCAAAGAATGGCTTGAAGAAGATTATAGAAGAAAGAAATGCATATCCCATCACCAATTTGCTTCCCTAATTGGTTGCTTGCAGGCTGCAGCTATACTTGCAAAATGTCGTCACTTGGAAATTCTCTTTTGATTGGAGACTCAAGCGTCTTTTTTTGGTTTATGTGAAATGTTTCATTTTTGACACGACACAAGTACGTGTAGCTTTAGGAAGAAAAGATGGGGTAGGCCTCAACGAAAGTCAAAATAATAATATGATTTCTTGGTGTATGTGGAGCATGAACACAAAGCCAAGCAACAAAACTATTCTCCATATGATAATGTGGATGGCTATCAACTTCAGGCTACATGGAAAACTCTCATCTCTCCTATACAACTTGGAATGATTATCAACTCCTCCAGACTAAGTAAAAAGTTAGTCATCATCTCCATACTACATTGATTTAATATTGCCACTCCATACTACATAGAGAATTTTCTATCATGCCAATTAGAATGAAGAACCCTTTAGATCTCTTTTTGATCTAATAGACCAACCTTTAGGTAGTATGGAAATCCTATCAAGTTCATTCAAGTGAAAATCATGGACCATCTTCAAGTCTAGGATAATGAGTAATGAACCTTTTGGACTCCCATCAAATTCATTCAACCAAGTCCATTCGACCGTAGTCTCGTAGAATGAAGGTGGCATTGATGGCTTTAATCAAGTTTATCTTTTATAGTTTATTATACCTTCATCAGGTCCATTCGACATCTATATAAATATAGCTTGGGATTTGTTGTGGATCGTATGCATATATGGCTTGATGATTGGTCTCTATCCCATTCTACATCTACATGTGTAGCTTGGGACTTGTAGTGGATCTTATGCATGTATGGCTTGATTTTTTATGTCTGTCCCATTCGACATCTACATGTGCGTAGCTTGGGACTTGTAGTGGATCTTATGCATATATGGCTTGATGATTGGTCTCTATCCCATTCTACATCTACATGTGTATCTTGGGATTTGTTGTGGATCGTATGCATATATGGCTTGATGATTGGTCTCTATCCCATTCTACATCTACATGTGTAGCTTGGGACTTGTAGTGGATCTTATGCATATATGGCTTGATGATTGGTCTCTATCCCATTCTACATCTACATGTGTATCTAGGGATTTGTAGTGGATCTTATTCATGTATGGCTTGATTTTTTATGTCTGTCCCATTCGACATCTACATATGTGTAGCTTAGGACTTGTAGTGGATTTTATGCATGTATGACTTGATTTTTTATGTCTGTCCCATTCGACATCTACATATGCGTAGCTTGGGATTTGTTGTGGATCTTATGTGTCTGTAGTTTGGGACTTATTGATGATCCCAGCCAACATCATCTAATAGATAGCTTGGGAATTGTCATAGATAGCACATATAGTTTTGACTTGAGACTTGATGTTCATCCCAGTCTACATCTACACGCTTATATCATGGAACTTGGTGATAAACTCATTCGACAATATACCCATTATCCTGACCTTCACCAGGTTCAGTCGACTGGGAACATTCCCCATTGACTCAAGTAGAGTCAAGTTCAAGTCCTGGCCTTCATCTGGCCCAGGCGACATTCTTTTTTCCCCTGGTCTTTGGACCCGTAGCATGGGGATTATCCTGACCTTCACCAGGTTCAGTCGACTGGGAACATTCCCCATTGACTCAAGTAGAGTCAAGTTCAAGTCCTGGCCTTCATCTGGCCCAGGCGACATTCTTGTTTCCCCTGGTCTTTGGACCCGTAGCATGGGGATTATCCTGACCTTCACCAGGTTCAGTCGACTGGGAACATTCCCCATTGATTCAAGTAGAGTCAAGTTCAAGTCCTGGCCTTCATCTGGCCCAGGCGACATTCTTGTTTCCCCTGGTCTTTGGACCCGTAGCATGGGGATTATCCTGACCTTCACCAGGTTCATTCGACTGGGAACATTCCCCATTGACTCAAATGGAGTCAGGTTCAAGTCCTGGCCTTCATCTGGTCCAGGCGACATTCTAGTTTCCCATGGTTTTTAACCAGTAGTATGGAGATCATCCTGATCATCATCTGGATCAGTCGACTGGGAACATCCCCCATGGCTCAGGACGAGTCAAGTTCAGCATATGACATTCATCTGGTCTTGAAAAATTTTAAGACTCCTATGGTTTTTAACCAGTAGTATGAAGATCATCCTGATCACCATCTGGATCAGTCGACTGGGAACATCCCTCATGGCTCATGACGAGTCAAGTTCAGCATATGACCTTCATCTGGTCTTGAAAAATTTTAAGACTCATATGGTTTTTAACCAGTAGTATGTGGATTATCCTGATCATCATCTGGATCAGTCGACTAGGGACATCCCCTATGGCTCATGACAAGTCAAGTTCAGCATATGACCTTCATCTGGTCTTGAAAAATTTTAAGACTCCTATGGTTTTTAACCAGTAGTATGTGGATTATACTGATCATCATCTGGATCAGTCGACTAGGGACATCCCCTGTGGCTCATGTATAGTCAATTGATTATCATGATCATCATCTGGATCAGTCGACTAGGGACATCCCCTATGGCTCCTATGGAGTCAATTGATTATCCTGATCATCATCTGGATCAGTCGACTAGGGACATCCCCTATGGCTCATATGGAGTCAATTGATTATCCTGATCGTCATCTAAATCAGTCGACTGGGGACATCCCCCGTGGCTCATGAAGAGTCAAATGATTATCCTGGCCTTTATCTGGTTCAGTCGACCGAGGATATCCTCTGGCTCATGCCAAGACAAGTTGAAGACTTGGACTATTCTTAGTCCAAAATACGTTGAATTCTCTCTGTCGTGTAAGAACTATGTATTCTTGACAGATACTCGTACTTCTTGTTTCACACTCGACATTTACTCTTCAAGTCAAAGACTTTTTGACTTAAAGAGTAGGGAACAAACTGTACGTGCCAAATTGGACCCGAGGGTAAAAACATATTTTCACATCAAACCCATAAAACCTAACATTATTGAATATAAATCATGCCACATGCTTACGGATAATTGATCAAACACTCTTCCCTCATTTTGTCTATCGTAAAGCATAATTTCACATGCAAATATTCTTCCAGCACCGAAAGTTGAATCCAAGACATGTTGTGGGCTCCCTTGCCAGAAATGTCAGTACATTGAAGATCCCACCATCACGTGTACAACTTATATCTCCAACTGTAAAGTTACTTCCTTCAATCTATAAAATGGAAAGGTTTCTGAACTCTAGAGGGGCTTCACTTCTCCCTCACGAGCTTGGGCTCTGGGACACAAGCTCTCTGAACCCTCTATCTCTTTAAACATTTTCTATTGCCCTCACGGCCATCAATGAAGTCAAGGTAACATTAACCTTACTCTTACATTTTTCATATTTATTTTGCTCATTTCATGCTACTGACTTGAGCGTCGGAGTGCCCACGGCACCCACCACACCGGTGGTAGTCTACTCCCGCTCACTCTACTCTAACTCTACACTCTACCTTTGTCTTGCAGGATCGCTAATGCCCCCAACCTACAAACTCTGATTGAGGACCTCGGCCGAAAACCAGCGTCCACAACTTAGTTACGTGTTTCTAATAGAGAACATGTTGAACGTCTTGAATTGTTCAAGAACAGTCAATATGTTTCTAATGAAACTCGAATAGAATATTTTGAATAGTTCAAATATATTTTATCTGTAGTGTTGAAAACTGTATCTTTAGAAATTCATTGCGCGTCTTTGAATTGTTCGAAGATGTTTGATCTGATCAAACGCATGAATTTAAGGCAATTTAGTTCTACAGTTATTAGATGAATATGATTCTTACTCAATATTAAACTTCCGCGAATCATTTTGATGGAATTGGTCAGTGGGAGTAATCGAATCTTATATGATTTGATTCGTCGATATTGAGTGTTACCGAATTGGTTTTCAATACTCTTTGGGATTATACTCCAGTAACACTAATTCATCCTTTTAATTTAGGTTCCATTTGTTTCTACAATTATATATATGATTGTATAGTAGAAAATTCGAATCTTGAAAAGTTTGAGATTTGAAACTTTCTTTTGTATAATGGTTATATAATTGAAAGTACTTATGCCTCTAAGGTATGAGTGATAGGTTTATCATTTATTCTATTTAATAGAATATTGTATTCTATTTGATAGATTATCTTTTCTACGATCCCGAGTAATGAAATTGTTTTATTACTTGGTGGTTGACATTGGATGTTGACGATTGTAGAAAGGACTTGACTTGGTGAAGTCAAATAAGAGAGTGACAAACTGTGATGGAACTACATAATTAATAAGATGAAAAGACCCTTAGACAACTTCCGTATAAGTATAATAGGATGTCAGAATCATTTACGAAGTATAAGATACTTAATGATTCTGATGTTTTCTTATCGAATAAAATATCCTATAACTTATAGTGGGAGGGATATTTGATATCGATTCCGGAAGTTACATTAAACCATAGATCTGAGATTGTTCATAGCTTACTATGATCAAGTTTTGAACTTGATAGAACTTTCGTTATGAATTGTTCATAAAATGTGCAAATTGTTCGTGCAGCAAAAGCGAAGTGAGCTTGATAAAGGTTTGACATTTATAGTATGACAGTGAGAAGGTATTCTCAATAGTCTATTGTAGATTCGGAGAAAACGTGTCTCTAGTCGCACTGATTGGACAATTAATGATCTGTTGGTTAATGTTGATATTAAACTGCATTTTGGCTAAAGAATGTAAAATGGCGTTCTTGAGTGTTTTCTTTGAATGAGAGATTCGTCGTGATTTCTTGGTTTGAAGAGTTCATTCTAGAATGGCCCTAAAGTTTGTATTCTGCCAAGATCACCGTTTCATATTCTAACTTACAGAGCCTATTGTATACTCAGATAAGCTTTCCGGAAATCCATGTTCTCTGTTTTTGATATCAGTCAGATTGTCTACTTTTATCGAAGTATAGAATACGTATTTTTTTCAGTAGGGTCAGTGGGAGCGTACAAATTTCTTTCTAGTACTATATATCATAAGTCTTATTTTTCTCCGTGGTAGCATGAGAGTAGTCTATTATATTTGATATAAAGTTTTTTATATTATATAAAACTGAGAGACTTGTGAGATACTCATATTAGTCGCGCATTAGATATGATCTAATAATGACACACAGTAAGACTATTTGTATGACATTTAGTATAAATGTTTGACGTTAACGTGTCTTTAGTATATATATATATATATATAGTATTCATCTTTCGTAAATGATGATACCTCTGTCGAAAGTGAGATTGATTAGAATGTCTGGTCAATCTCATGCATCATAGGATGATGGTATTGAATATTGTATTGTGTGCGATTATCGATATTAATTTAATCGTAATTGTTACGAGTTTTTGATATGGTGTTGACCATATGATGGTTCTAGAAACATGTTCTTTGTGATCTTTGAGATATTAAGAACGAGTTTCTTACTCACGGAGAATTTAGTCAGCAACCATAAGGTCAGATAGTTTTGATACTAATTATGACACTAGATGTTCTATGTCATATAAAGTCAGAAAAGATGCAGTGTGAGTGTCACTATTGATTCTACTAAATTAGTGGAATCAGTTGCAACTTATGAAGTATTGACTTATGAAGTTGCATAGTGACCTCAATGATTTGAAGTGTTGATATTAGTATAGTGTTTGCGGTTATCTTAAAGTATTTGGATTTGATTTCTTAAATACATAGATAACTTAACAACTATAACACAATACTGATATATCGTCTGAGTAATATTGATATGGAACTTGGATTCTGCAAAATATGAATGATGCTAGTTAAGGAAAACGGTTGGGTTTGTTGGACAGACTCGATTTGTTAAAACATGCTTACTTGTTGATGCCTACCTCTTGAGTGATGGTGAGCTATTGAGGGTCATGAGTATATGATATACATTGAAGATGTGTATAGAATACCATGAATTGGCACTAGATCAAGTGGGAGAAATTATTAGGGTTGGTGCTCAGAGTGCCAATCCGGATCGTATTTATGTCTGATTCATAAATACGAGCAATTATATTTTCCATAAATATTACTAATTTAACGGTAGCAACCTTGTCTTTTATACGCTTATTCGATCTAATTGCGATTAGTGATCTGATTACGATTGGATCGAAACTGAATCTGGTTCAGTGATACGTGTATATTAGTCAAAGACCCTAGGATTTACAGTATAGTGCGCAGTTACAACGTAGTTTGTAATTGACATTGGGAAGCACACTATTAGTTGTATATCCTTAAATTAAATAAAATCCTGGTCAAGATTTGCTAACACGGGTCGGTTAGTAAAATCCGCTGAGACCAGTACATGTGGTATATCGTGACTTGGTCTGATGGTTTATCCCAGTGAACCATGAGTCTCGGGAGACTCGTATAGACATGTAGGTGTTTATTTGATAAGACACTGAACGACTCACTGAAGGTTTCCTAATAGATGATACACCAACGTCAATAGGAACCTTCTCGAGTTGAGCGAGCATAGTGATCCTTCGACTTGAGATACCACTGTGGATATATGAGCTATCATACATACTTTAATGGCAGTCACGTCAACGATCTATTCATAATCAGACCTCTGCTTGTTCGTTGGGTGTGGACTGATGCTCATGATATCCAGTGCGTATCAAGATAGGATCCGTCAGTCCTGTGTACAGGGCATAGGCATCCTCACGTGTTTATGATCTAGTAAATCCATGGCCGTGGTATAACTTCGGAAATCAGTTCCGAGTGTTATTTAGAGATCGTAAATTGAAAGTCGACTGTATTATACCGAACGGATTTGACGTTCTCATCTATATCCCAGGTATAATACGGATAGCCTGTGTCGGAGGGATTATACGTATGCAATGACCTCAGCTTGTATTGTTTAGCGAGATTATCCGTGGTCGTCATAATCTATGAGTGGGTAGATTATTGACACGAAATTGGATTTCGTGACGGATAAACCTAAACTTAGAGAGTCTCACAATATGAAGTATACTCGTTGAGCACTTGGGCAACTCAAAATGAATAATACAGATTATTCATAATACTTCACTGGATTAAGTGAGTTAATTCGGATCGTTTAATCGGTTAAACGATAACACATGCAGTTAGGAATTTTGTCCGCTTATAATTATTGTGTATTTGTATTTGATACATAATATGATTAGATACACATTAATTATTCGTCAAATGAGATTTTGACACTTGCCATAAATATATGTATTTATTATTTAATGTAAATAAAATACATATATTTGTATAAATTAATTGTTTAATTATTTAATAGTTAAATAATTAAATAATTAATTTTTCAATCTTTATCCATTTATTATTAATTAAATGATACTTGGTGAATTTTGATTGGAAAACATGGCATGAATTTAATTATACTTTATAAGTGTTCAAATTTGATTGGATATTATAAAGTAAATGGCATTTAATTTGATTAAATTGATTAAAATGACAAAAATACCCCTTTTCCATGTCCTAAATTCGGCCACTTTATGTTTAAAAAGGAAATTTTTTTTCTTTTGCTATTCATCATCATCATCAACGACTAGACTCAAAAAAATGGGTTTACAAATTGGTTTGAAGAATCCATGGATTTTGAAGGAAAAATTCAAGAAAAAGTTAGGAGTTTGAAGAGATTAAAGGTAATCTACTTAACCTTAAACTTGGAAATTATTTTCTTATTTTTCTTGAATGCTTAGAATAGTTCTAGGGTTCCTTAAATCTGAAAATTTGGGGCTTTTATTGTTTGATGATGAATTGGAAGTGGTTGAGCATGTGTGAAGTGAAATTGGTGAACATTAATGGAATATTAGGCAAATTTATTAATTGTTGTTAGACAACCTTGTTGTCATTCTAGAGTTGTTTGAGCCACTCTAAAATAGCCTAGAATTGTTCTATAGTTTTTCATACGTGGTGGGACTTCTTTGGTGTTTGATTAATTAGATTAATCTTGGTGAAAATTGGAATTAAAGCATGAATTTTGATGAATTTCGGTCTGCAGATCAGATCTGCCTAAACTGGAAATTCTGTGATGTTTTTGATGTCCTACTAATGTTTTGGATGTATTTTGGGAGTTGGCACAATTGCCGGAATGTGTTTCGGACTTGAAATAAGCGAAAACGGCCAAAAACGGTGGTACCGGGTGGATTTTGAGCCAACCGGGTGACGGCTGTGAAAACAGTGACTCCGTCACTGTTCGGGAAGCCCATGAACTGCCCCGACACTATTGGAGCTGACCTGGGCAGTTTCCATAAGTGTCGGTTCGGTCAAAAACGTGTTTTAGGCCATTTTGCGCGGAAAAACGATTTTCGTAAAAGTTTCGCGAGTTTTCAATTATGTTTATGTTAATACTTGATATTAAATAAATAGGTTTATGTGAAATATGAATAAATTATTCATATTAGATATTGATTAATTTATTCGGTATTTTGAAAAAAATTTAAATACGATTTCGCCCGAACCCGCACTTCCGCTGCGCTCCATCGCTCAAAACCCCAACACATAAGCCAAGACTTGGTGGGTCCAGTAGAGGATGCGACGCAGTTTGCAGTGAAGTCATTGGGCTGTAATTGAGGACAATGCTTGGCGGTATGGCCCATACGTTCACAGTACTGACAGCGAATGATATTTTGCCTCTGATTGTTGTGGGGCTTATTGGGCCCATTGCTGAAACGGCAGTCGTCATGTTGCGGAATATTACGTTGGTGAGCTGGGCTTTGACATCGGTGCCCATGTGCTCGATATGATTGTTTAAAGGAGTCAACCTCAGAAGAAGAGTGCCATTTAGCCGTGTAATTGGTTGTCATTACCAACCGCTGACTAGTAATTTCCATTCGACAAAGATAAGACTCGTGACCAACCAGAAGGTCATGCAGCTCTTGAAAGACCAGTGAGTTCTCACGGGCTTGAATGGATGCAGAAATTTCCTTGAAGTCAGGCCCTAACCCATTCAAGACATAGAGAGTTAGGTCGTCATCTGAAAGAGGATGATCAATGATGGCGATTTCATCTGCCAAGGTTTTCACAGCATGGAGATAATTTGTGATTGATTGATTGCCACGCTGGATTAAGGTGAGATCCTCCTTTAGCTGCATAGCACGACTGCGAGAGGGGCTAGCATAGAGGTTTTGAAGCTTTTTCCAAGGCTTCATGAGAGGTTTTTGCCGTAGCAATGAGAGAGGTAATTGACGCAGATGTGGAGGCGAGAATGGCACTCAGGATAAGCTTACCTTGTCGGACCTTGTGCATCTTTCAAAGCTTATCAATAGCGGTACTGGTGGAGGTAGGGCAGAGAAGAGTGTCTTCGACATAGTCAATTAAATCATACCCAATGAGAAGTGCTTCGAATTGAGCGCGTCATTGAGGAAATGTGGATGGAGTTAGTTTTTCATTGATTTGGGCAGTAATATTCATGGAGATAAGTTGGAGATTTGTTGTAGAAGATGGTTGGGTGGGGGTTGGGCTAATATCCTTTCACTCTAATCTCATTTATCTCCTTTTAAGGATTGAGATTTAACCAAGATAAATCTAATGACCATTATCTTGACAACACATTAATGAATTTGATGAGTGGCTTTTGTGTTGTCAAGATAATGACCATTGGATTTATCTTGGCTAAATCCTAACCCTTAAAAGAAGATAAAAGAGATAAAGCGAAAGGATGATAGCCATTCCCGTTGGGTGGTGAGGGAAAAGGTTGGTTGATGATCAGAGGAAGAAAACATGGCAGAGACTTGGATCGTTGGCTCGTGAAAGGCTGGCTCTCCTGATACAATATATAAAAAAATTTCTCACACAATTAACAGTACAGAGGCTGAATTATATACACATTTGGAGGGAGTTATTTTTGACAATGTATACCAGCTTTGCCAAATATTATATGGCTGTTACAGAATTAATTTTGGCCGAATAATTTGGCCTGATTGCAGGCTAAATATGCTCTGTCAATCTTGTCGTGAAATCTTGCAAGTTTGGCCTGAATTCATGCAATCTGCTGTTATACAGCTAATGTAGCAGATTCATGAAGGGGACTTGCATGAATATTTATGGAGTAAGCCTTTTCAATGGTGGCAATGGCCAATGAGCCCATGGCTAGAATTTGACTTTTATGGCATTGTAGGATTCATTAAGGCCCGTCAAGAATTGATAGACACATTCTTTTGTTGATATTCTTGAAATTCTTTGACAGAACCATAAGAACAATTTGGAATAACATTATAATATGCAAGTTCATCCCATAAGGTCTTCAATTTTGTGTAATAAGAAGTTATATATGGATGATTGCTCTTGGAGAAGAGTACATATAGGCACGTTTGATTTGAAACGCTCTAGTGGGGTAAAAACGGCTGTAGATATCATCCCAAACTTCTTTTGATGCATTAGCATAAATAATGCTATTAATAATATCATGAGAGATATAATTTAATAACCAAGATAATATGATATCGTTACAACGCTCTCATTCTGCAACCTCATAGTCTATTGGTTTCAAAATAGTTCCGTTGACAAATTCCATTTTATTTTTTGTAGATAAAGCCATTCGGATGACTTGGCACCATGTAGGGTAATTATCTCCGATAATGACTTGAGATACTAGGATAATACCTGGATTATAAGATAGATGAAGATTTTTTGAGTAATCGAATCCCTGGATGTACTCGAATTGGTGGTGAGGCAAGATTTTTTACTCATGATGAGGGGAAAAAAATCAAAGCTATGATACCATGTAAAATATAAGAGAATAATGAAGAGAAAACAATTATGAAATTGATTCGGTATGTTTTTAATGATATTATTGACTATATATACAAGGCAAGTATTTATAGGATACAATGAATGACAAATAAAGAAGCATGATGTGGAAATTATATGAATCACGTGATGCCTAATATAGATGCATAATATATATGCCTCTAAACTGGTCCAAGACAAAGTCCTTTAATTTTAACAACAATCTCGGTTGAGTTAAATCTAATAATTCCCGAGGAAACATCGAAGCTTGAGATGGAGAGGTTCATTGATGTCATTAACAAAGCCTGTGAAACCGAAATAATAAACAGAAGATCATCACAAGGAGTTAGAAAAATACAAATATATTATTCTACTGATTAAGGAGAGCCGCCATGGCGGCAGTGGCGGCGGCGTCAGTTGTTTCTGGTTCTCGGCTTCTCGCTGCTGGAGGTGGAATTGAAATATTCGTTTGTCCAGTTGGTGATCTTTATGGTTACAAGATTGGATGCCAATGTTACTCATGGCGACTTTGTTTCTGTTGTACACGATGCAACGATGTCAATATTGCAAGGCTACTACTCTCAGGATATTCATGCAAATTTTTCAGAGAAATATTTTGTAATACTAGATCCTGAGATGATTGAATCGTTGGATGAGTTATTAATTCCAGGATGATTGGCCTTGTTATTTGGAGGATATTGCACGGTTTCTGTTTAGAGAATCGGCTTGTGCTGCCAGGAACTAATAATCGAATGGAATTAGGAGATGTGATTATTTGCCCTTCTGGTTGTTGGTTCACATGCATGCAGAACGTGCATAGAGCTGCACCAAATGCAGCTGGCATGCTTTCCACCGAAAGCATGATGAAGACACCTTCAACTTGCCAAATGAGAAGCTGGCAGAAGCTGTCAAACCGCGTGTTACTGTAGCACGCGGTTTGGACATTATAAAATGAGCCTTAGAGCTCAGTTATCATCATCCCAAAATGTGTATAAGCTCCAAGTAGAGAGCTTGAGAGAGTGTGAGGTTTTTTGTTAAGTTTCTAGTTGTAAACTTGAATTTTATTCTTGTAGTAATAAAATTGCAATTCGGTTTTTCCTCAAACACACTCTAAAGTGATCGGTGAATCACAACACTGGTTCTGCCCTGATGGCGATTTCAATATCAAACGCTCTGAAAGGGTATCCTGAAACTGGGATGGAACTAAAGAAATGAATGGATCAGAATGTTTTCCCTCTCTTATCAAAGAATCACTGTTTTTATTGGAACTGAAGAGGAGACAGGAGAGCGGTTGTTTCAGTTGGGAGTCATGGCAATGCCCTAACCCTACTGTTGCTGTTGATTGCACCAATATTTGAGTTTATGTGATTAGCTTTGAGTTTATGTGCTAGTGGCAAGCTATATATATATATATTATATATATATATATATAATATAGATTGATTATAGCTAGTAAATTCGCTTCTTTTTTTTTTTTCAATTTATTTCATTAGAATTGTCTTTAGCTTTAGCTGTTCTCTAATCCTAATGTAGTTAATAAGTACACCAAAGGACTCCAATTCAAGTCATTTTGCCAAATAGAAAGACTTAAATATTCTCTTTTTTTTAAAAAAAAAAAAAGAAGTCTCTTGATATTTGAGTGCATAAAATTTCCGTTATAAACATAATTTGACGAAAAGTCATAATGTATCATTGAAATTAGGGGTGTTTATAGGGTTGGGTCAACCCGCGACCCGACCCGCGCGGGTCCAAAAAAATTACAATTTTTCCACCCGACCCGACCCGAAATATTCGGGTTGGGCAACAGGTTTGATACTAAAACTTGACCCGACCCTATAGTATTTTTATTATTTTCCTAAAAATTTTATTTTATTTTTTAAAAATTTTTACTTTTATTTCATTTGTTTATTATTTTTGTTGTATCAAAACTTTATATATATGATAATTTTTGAGACATAAAATAACTAATATTTATATTTCAAAATAATTAATTCATTAAAAAAATTATTTTTTTTCCTACTGACCTACGACCCGACCCGACCCGCACCCGATCGGGTTTCACCTTCGCGTAACCCGATCTGCGACTCGACCTTTGCATGACCCGACCCAATCAGTTCTCCCAAAATTTTAAAAAACCCTACCCGTAAACACCCCTAATTGAAATTATTCTAGTTATTTCATAAATTATATGTCTCATATGCAATCCAATTTAAATTTAATCAATGTAATCAATACATAATCAAAGTAATAGTAAAAGGTTAAGAGAAAATAAATATAAAGATTTTGCATGGTTCCACAACACCGACATACATTCACATCGATAACGTTTTTTTTTTCCTGAAATTTTGCACTGCATAAGGGGGTATTTGTCACTTCTCACAATATTAGTATGTATTGTTACAATCTAAAATTATTTGAGAGAAAATGTACTTTCGTCAAAATTTAAGGGGAACAATATAATTATCCTCTTCTTCTTCTTTTTCCCCTAGAATCTCTCTCATTCTTGCATTGCATGTGGAAGAGATTTGCTTGCTTGCAATGAAGATTAGGGCATAAAGACAAAGCCAACTTTACATATATTTTTATCAATTTTTTTCATTTTATTATACAGGTTGGGGAATATTTATACATATATGTGTGTAAGGGCACAACTTTTACCTGGTTGAGTGGCTGTCAAAGGTGAAAGCATAAAGTTTTTTTTTTAAAAAAAAATTGTTGGAAACTCCGCTATCACCCCTCTTGGGATTAAGCGAAGCAAGTAAAATTTCCGGCTATCTCAGATTTTTACAAGAAACACATTCTCTGGATTCGAACCCAGTATCTGAAGGTCAGATTCTGAACCTTACGGCACTAAATCACGCCCCTTAAGACATTTCCCTTCATCAACCTTTTGCACAAGTTAATACAAGTGTATCGATGATGTCTATGGATAGTTTTAAACATTTAATGTTCTTATTGTATAATTAAAATTTTCAAAAATCAAAAGTTTTCTAATTTCAATAATGAAAATTTAAAGTTATCAGTAAAGTTCCTTAGTTTCTATTTAGTATTGAGATGTTGTGGCTTAAAAGTTATTGCTGATATGTCGATGAATATTACAATATATATGCCTATGATAGTTATGGGAATTAATGAATAAGATAGATTGTCAAACCAAATTGCAATAGTTTACATTATATTTGGCAACAACTTCTAAAACAAAGGGCTTTAGTACATATTTGAAATTGTTGGGATTGTCAAATAGTCACATATCTGTTCATCTATTCTCAAATTATATATTATTATAATCACTTATCTAGTATAATTTAATTTAGCTAATTTATCACCGTATTTAGAGATGGCTCTAAGGAAAATCGATACAGACAGTTGATTAGTTTTATCCAAAATTATGACCCTGAATCTATAAAAAAAATCAATTTTTAATATATAATTGTTAACAGAAAAATAAATTTCTCCTAATGACGAAAATGTCGAACGTATCAAAGGACGAAAAGGCATGATGTATCTAAGGACGAAAAAGTATGGCGTCGTTCTGGACAGGGATGAAGAAGGATTCGACCCAGAAAGACTCAATTCAGAACAATTCGAGAAACGGGTAAAGAACGATGAAAGATGAATAAAGCGAAGGTACCATGAGGATGGCTAGCCATGAGTGGACGCTCTTACGGTTATTGCACAGACAGGCAAGAACCCCCACGATCTAGCAAGTTACACAGCGGTTGCATGCACGATTCAGCAGTTGCGCACATGATCCAGCAGTTACATGTGAGCAGGGAACGTGGGGGCTTAATGGGCTGAAGACAGCGAAACCGCTCGAGCATTTGGCGGAGCCATGCACTATAAAAGGCTCAGGTGTAGCAAGAAATAAAGAGGAAGAAAAGAAAGATTCAAAATGAGTAAATAGTTTAAATTCTTAGCTTTGTAATTTTTAGGGCTGTAATTTGTGTGTTTGTGCCCCTTAAAGATATTTTCTTAGAATCTATCACCCATTTTTTGGGACTGTGTCTCAGGAGGTTTGAACCTTACACGGGTACTAACGAAAAATTGTGCGAACAATAATTTACTCGTATATTTTTTTTTAGATGAGGCCTCTTTCTTAAAAATCGTATAAAATTCAAAACAAGAGTGCCGTTTCACTGTATTTCTTTGTTTTGTTTTGTTTTGCTTTCATTTTTATTTTTGTTTTTGTTTTTATTTTTTGTTTTTGTTTTTGTTTTTTTAAATATGTGAATATCCTTGCCCTATCGCGTATTGGCTAAAAAAAATAAAGCCCATAAAATATGTCAAGACTTTACCCACGTGGTCTCCAATTATTTTTGACAGAATTGGTACCAACACTATCTAGCAAGAATCCATGTTATTGAACTCTTTCGATAACTTATCATTTGTGTTTTGCAATTCTTGGGAAATTTCGCACCTTCTCACTTGTATGGTTTTGGCATATCCGGAATGCCTATTTAATGGAAAAAAAAATTTAGAATATAATGATGATATCGCGTCATTTATGTAACAATTTATTAATATTTTACGACGAGTATTATAATTTTTTTAAAAATATAAATAAATGATAGTTATATTTAATATAATCACATATGTCATATATTTATTAATTAATGGAATTACATTATCTCTTATTCATGGATGGCTTAAGCTTAGGTAAACCGAAACACCTGATTAGGTCTCCGAAATTTGAGTCAAAATTACAGATTATAGATCTCACTTAAATTTTTAAGCTATTTATAATTATATGAATTTAGACTCTATACTTTTTAACGACAATGCCAACATATTGCATTATAAACTTTTAAAAAATAAATCTAAATCCTACATACAACTAATTGAAAATAAATAAAAATAATAATAAATGGCAGCATTAAAAAGGTAGGGAAAGATGAGCACGTGGTCCCAAAAATTGCAAAAAAGCAAGCGAGAAGTTTTGCTTTGGTTTAAATTGTAAAAGAAAATCAACAAACCAAATACAGCATTTACACTTTTTGTTTTTAAAAACTTATAAAATTGACCTATTTATATTTTCTATTCTCAAAACTAATCCACATTTTGATAAATATGTTTAATGAATGGTCAAATACAACAATTTCTTCTTAAATTACTCATATATATTTATACAACAACCAACCATTTTCTCTTGTTTTTTTTACAAAAGAAATATCAAACCAACAATTACATGATTTGTATGATTAATGATAGTTTTATTTATTGGGTTTTGTTGTTATGATAGTTTTATATGAATAATTAAGTTAGGAAACACTTAGTATGATTAAAAAAAGAGTAAGAAATTGATTTTTTTTTCCTTTTTGGAATATCGGAGAAACCTCATGTCATCTATATTGGGGTTATTGGACCCCGATATGGATACATGAGTAAACCAATATTGTTCCAAACTCTTACAAATGTGCTAGACGGCAGTTGGAGCCTTGACACCCACGTAGGCGTCTGCTTGGGACTCATGGCGCCAAAATTATTTTCAAACTTTATAATAATCTCGAAAAATCAATATTTTCCCATAAATTAACTTTAATTTTCGACCTATTTAATCATACTAAGTGTTTGGGAAAATAACAATTTTGTATAGTGATTTATTCTTGAATTTATGCTAGAGTCTTAAGTTCTCTAATTTCAACTTGTGAGAATAATTTGATTTGAAAATTTTGTCTTTAATCAATAAAAATATTTTTTTCAAAATTAGATTTATTTTGGGGATGAAAAAATTAATGGGTCAATTTTATAAATTTCTTTTTTTTTTTAACAGCAGCATTTACACATTATTATTATTTTTGAATATATATATATATATATATTTATATATATATATAGTTTTGGGTGTGTGTTATGAATTTTGTGTGGGTGGTTTATGTGTGAGAGGGACTATTGCCTGCCTATAACCATTTCAACTGTGGCACTGAAAAACATGGTGTTTTTATAAGTTTTTAAAGAGCAGGATAATTGCTATGAAAATGACATCCCCTTTTCCCTCTTTTTATAACATTGAATTTGAGTTGAAATATAGGTCAGCATTTTTGGATGGTTCTTCCTAAATTTTAGCAAAATGGTCCCTAGATATAGAGAAGATCTATAATACAATACAACGGATACATTACGTCATTCATATAACAATCTAATAATTTATTGTCACGCGTGATAAAATATTAAAAAATAATTAAAAATATGTATATTAAATCATAAAGACAATTTACTAATTTATTAGTGATGCTACGTTATCGTTCCTGTTGGACCAAAGGAGTAATCTGCCTGCAGGCTAATGTGAGAATTGAGAAATAAATAAATTTAATCCATATGTCATTCATTTATACTTCATTAAGAAATGGTCCTGATCTAGCTTAGCATGCACACGTATAATTAAGAATATTTTGAAACCTTCTAACTCCTAATTTTTAAATCATTGGGCACAAAAACAAAGCATTATTATAATTATTAAGCATTTTTCCTTTAATATTTGGGTATATATATGAAGAATTTAGATTTAATACAGAACTGAACTATATTATATATGTTAAGCTTTTCATAATATTTTATCATGCATTTTTTTAATAACAATACACGATTAAGATTCGATTATATTTAAATTATTATTTAATGACTATCAAAAAAAATTAATATAAAACTAATTTAAAATCCACCTTTAAAAGGGTAAAGACTAGAGAGACATAATTAATAACTATGATGATAAGAATGGATGGTCATTAAATCATTTAAGTTTAGAGTCAGCTCTCTCAGGGTTTCATGATTACAAGTTTAGAGTCAGCTTCCTCAGGGTTTCATCATTACACTTTCTGTTGAAACAATCATAACAATATTAAAATTGACATGTAAATTTAAATTGCATTAATTCAAACTTCAGTCCCAAACCAAATAAAGTAATTCAAAGATGGCAGAAAGGAATGCATAGAAGTGATTCATTTTTTTTCAAAACAATTAATTTTCCCCATAGAGTAAAGAACATACTCTTTCATTTTTATCAAGTGATCATCATTATATGTTTGTCTCCATTTTTTTTTTTTTTTGGAAACGGTGGAAACCCCGCCACCAAACCACCCATTCTAAGCCGCGGCGCAGGTAAAACCACCGGCTGTCCCAGGTTCTTACAAGAAGTGTACCCATGAATTCGAACCCAGAACCTCAAGGTGAGATCCTGGACTTACACCACCAAGCCACACCTTTGGGGATATGTTGTCTCCATTCTCATTCAGAAATAGAGTAAAATTCAAACTAGAGGATTAAACAAATGAATTTTATATAATTAAATCAAATGAAGAACAAGTTACATCCCCATCTAAAAAAAAATCCACAACATTAATGAGTCAGATCAATAAGTACTTGCAATATAGCAAGAGAAAATCAACAAACATACACAAAATAACAAAGAGTGATTAAAATTATATTGAAATTATTTAAAATCTCTTAATAATAATTTTAAAAACGCTAGTTAAGTAGCATTCTCAAACTGAACATAACTTTCATTACTCTCCTTCTCCTTCTGTGGTGGTGGCTGATGACATGTAACTCATGGCAAGAGAGGTTTCATAACATGGCGGCGCCATTGATGATGTGGATGCTTGAAATTGATGCTTGCAAGCTTGGCAAGTGACAAGCATGATAGTAGCACTAATCTTTTTTGTAGCTTGTTCTTTCAAAGCATGTGCCTTTTCGAGTTCAGCTTGTGCTTGTTGCTTTATCCTTTTAGCATTTGTAAAGTCAAGCTCAGCCATCTCTATATGCTTCTTTGCTTCTTGCCTAGCCTCTTCAGCATATGCCTTTTCAGCCATGGCTAACTTTAGCTGCTCACTTGCGAAGTCTTTCAATCTTTTAGCTTCATTGGCATTGGTTTCTGAATTCAGATCATTACTTGACCCAATAGAAAGTTTCAAATAAGTTGCATGATTTTCAAACGAACTCTTTGTTGCATTAATAGCATTTGATGATGATGATGGTAGCAGTTGAAGTTCAAGATTGTGTTCTTGTTGATGATCAGAAGTTGAAGCATTATTGGAGGGACTAGTGATCGAAGCAGCTCTTGAAGAACAAGCTGCTGGCTGCGCATGCATTGCCTGCAATTCAGGCTGATGGACTCGCGGCATTGTGCAAGCATCTTGGTGTTCGATGAAACTCTCAACTCTGTAAGGATAAAAACAAAAAACAAAAACAAAGAATGATACAAAGGATCTTGTTTTTAATATGTTTCTTATGATTTTAAGGCTAACCCATGTAGGGTTACCAAGAAACAAACAATATATATATATATATATATATATATATAAGTGATTAAGGATCTGTTAGAATGGATTATGTGACTAACTAGGTTTACTATATAATATAATTAAATTGAATAAAGTAAAAGAGATTAGCAAATGGGACCTGTTTGTGCAAGTGCTATACTGTTTAATTGATTTATTTTCTAGGTAATTATTGGCCTTTTGTTTTTAAGAGCTAGCCACATGGAAATAGAATTGCCCTTATGCTTTGGATTGGCTGGCATAGAATAGATAACACGAGGCAACCAAAAATGAAAAATATTCTTGATTTAGAACATTAATAACTAGATTTTGGTTTGCTTTTAGCCTGATTTTGTTGGGATTTTAGGGTTTGATTGAAAAAGAGAGAGAGAAGAGAGAAAATATTTAATTAATTTGAAGAAATTAAGAGGAAACCTGGAAAACACACGGCCACAGTCACAAGAATGGCCTCTAGTACCACAAGTTTTGAGATGTGCTTTGTAATCAGATTGAACAGCATATCCTTTATTGCATTTGTCACAAACCCATTGCTTGTGGTTACTGTGCTTTCTTCTAAAATGTTTTTTGATACCAACAAGATCTCCCAAAGCATGACAAGGGTCATGGTGCAAGCAGCTTGGCTCTGGACAAACAAACACTCTCTTCTTCACTTCTTGTGTTGTCTCTCTTTTCAGCAACTTCCATGGCACCTTGTGCCTTCTTCTATGCATTTGCAGGTTCTGGTCTCTTTGAAACCCTTGATTACAGATCTCACATATGTACCTGTCTGATTCTAACAACGTTTTGGGTGATAAAGAAACCACCTCCGCATCTGGATCTATAACACACACACAAAAAAAAACCAAAAATTAATAATAATAATAATCTTTCATGTTTAATTATCTCAAAATAATTGAACCCCCTAAAAAAAATTACCTGGGGTTCCTGTTGGTCTCCTTTTTCTTTTGTTATTAGAATCAGAAGAAAAAGAAGAAGGAACATTAATATTGATGCTGTTTTCTAACATGGGATTTATTTTGTTGAGCAATATTATTACACAAGTGGTGATGATGCAAGAATAGTGGACTTTGTTTTTTCAGCTTTTAGTTATTGATAAAAGAACAAAATGGTGGAGATGAAGAGGAAAAAAGAGAAAGAAATCAATCAAAAGGAAGGGTCTCTTTTTTTTTTGGAGCAAGCAAAAGCTCTTGCTTTCTGAAATCAGCTTTTTCTTTTTTTGCTTTTATCTTTTTCTTGGTTTTGTTTTTCATTCAGCTTGTTTAATTTTGTGTTTATGAAGATTTTGTTTAATTTTTTATTTTTTTTTGCTCAAATATTATACAGAGCTGTATAAGTTTTAGATGACCCAATCAGAAAAATTAAATAAATAAAAGCTTGAAACTTTCTTTGATGGGGCCATGGATGGAGTCCCACTGAAAGCATTTGGACATAAACAAAAAAACATCCCTTCCCCATAACAAAACAAAACAGTCATGATTCAATCACACAGTGTGTATAAATTTTGCATGTATAAATAAATATGCAGGCCCAGAGACACCTCTACTGCACGTGACTTCACTTCCCTCTCCTCACGTGACCTTAAAGTGAAATCCCAAATTTATATATGACTCCTGCATTTGTTTAATCATCATAATGCTGAATTAAGTAAAACCCTAATTAGTTTTTTTGTTTTTTTTTTTTTTGAGTTTTCAGCTTTTTTCAGAAGGTAAAGGAAGCAAGATTAGTCACTTTCAAGAGCGATGTAATCATTTCTTAAAACCAAAGAAAACCATAACAACAAATCTACCAAACTCTCTCTCTATATGTATATTAATTAAGATTATAATAAGGGCTCTCTTAAGAGAAAATGCAATATTATTTATTTTTTAACATATTGAAATATATATATTTTTGTATCTTTTCATGTACTAATAAATTTAATAAGACCTAAGGGGTGTGACTTGGCGGCGATGAGCTTACCACTTGATTATCGGGTCTTAAGCTCGAGTCAAGGAGATTGCATTTTTTGTAAGAGTCTGTGACAACATGTAATAACTTAAGACAGTCGAAAATTTTACTTGTTTTACTTAAACTCGGATCGGATAATTTAATTGCGAAATTTAGAACGTTTCTTTAAAAAAAACTTAATAAGTTAAGAGTTTCCCTCATTGAAATAGCAAAGTTTCAAATGTGCAAAAGTTTATAAACCTGCAGGTAAAACCTGCTACAGAAACGCAAGCTCACAGATTCTCCATTACTTTAGCTTCTCCATTAAGTCTAAGGCATATACTGCCGCGTTTGCTACTTTACCTTAGGCTTCAATTTTGCGAATGGATACAGAAATGAAAAGGAGATTAACAAATGAAAATATCCCTCTCTTTTCAAATTTAGGCAGGGGTTTGAAGTTGGGTTGATGCTAAAGAGTATTATATCAAAATCTTATTAGTGGTATGAGATTTCACCGATGATATTCAAAATAAATAATCACTCTCTTTTCAAATTTAGGCATGAATTCGAAGTTGTATTGAATGCTAAAGAGGATACTATCAATATCTTATTAGTGGTATGAGATTTTACCGATGATATTCAAAATAAATATGTATACATGTGACTGTAGGATTATGTTATAATAATTTAAAAAAAAAAAATCCCCAAATTAAATTTTCTTGTTCATTTGATTACTTTAATTTGGTGGCGCCAATCGCTAACTAATTCTTTCGTTTCTTTTGCACGAAAATTTGGTTTTCCCCGTTAAAGAATATAACAATGATTTTAGGGCGTGATTTAATAGTATAAGGTTCGAGATTTGACCTTTTCAGATAGTTTAGAATTTTACATGCTTTGCTTAAACCCGAAAATGATGATTTGGTGATAGAATTTTCAATAATTATAAAAATAAATTAAAATAAAATAGAACAATGGAAGTTCATATTCCTCTTATATGGTTAATATAGAAGTACAAATTTTGAGGCACATCAGCACATGCATTTTAAATTACTTCAAGCCAACAATAAGAAGTTTCACTGAAGAGGTACGTGACTCCTCTCCACGTACCTTTTATTTTTTTGGCCCCCGATGAGAATAGAAGATTAAGAACTATTACTTTCATGAGTATCACTACCTTTTTACTTGTACTTGCATTATTACTATTTCTTTTTTTTTTCCTTTTATAAATTAATTTTTTAAACCGTGTGACGAACAAGTAAAATATCATTACATGTTTAATCAAATAAAGCCTATATATATATATATGCTCGATTAGAAGTGACCAAGAATTTGAAAACTCAAAAGAAATATGAAAGGTAATAAAAATAAATAAATGGGTAAAGAAGGCATGTGGTATTTGAGTAGTCTTAACTCTTAAGTGTTATGGATACTTGATTAATTTATTTATGATCTGCGGCAGGAACAAAATAGGGTTATTATAGTTTCATTATTTTAGATATTAGAAAATAATAAATGGATATAAGAAATATTGTGATATAATATTTTATTATTATAGAATCTTAAATTTGATTATATTTTTGTGATGTAATAATAAAATATAATATTTTTTTATATTCATTTTTTTTTTTCTGAAAGAATGAAATATTAATGACAATATTACCCGCATGCAATATCATGTTATACCTCACTTGACATTTACTATATTATCCACACACCCAAATAAATTAATTAATTAACAAATATTAAAGAATAAAATGGGGGGAAGATATGCTTACACATGAGGTTGAGCTGGAAAGAATAGGAAGATGGGATTCTATCACATGCAACTAAATTGAAAAAAGGTAATTAGTAGGTGGCAATCTAATAAAGTTTTATCTTAAATTAATCCAAATTTCCATACAAATAATTATGTGGACTTTGGCCAAAAGTTCAATCACATCAACTTCATTTCAAAGTAGCTTCAACTTCACTCTTCAAAATTTCACCCATTTCTTCTTCTAAAGCAGCCAACAACATCAAGCTTGTAACATGCCTTAGCTATGAGTATATTACTAATATTAGCCATAGAGAGTTTTTTTTTTCCCGAAAAATATTGTAAAATATATTTGACTCATTTAAAATTCAGATATTCATACTACATTGTAACAAAATTAATTTAAATTTGTTTTGACAAACTTTTAAGTTTTAATAATTTACTTGATGACAATGGGTGTGCCTTGGTGCATGGTGTATGGTTCAGTATTTGACTTTGAGGTCCAGAGTTCGAATTCAGAGAGTGCGTTTCTTGTAAGAGTCTGGGAAAATCGAAGATTTTACTTGCTCCGCTTAAGCCCGGAAATGATGGTTTGGTAATGGAGTTTCCAACGATTTCAAAAAATAAATAAAAGAGTTACACATCTTGTGAAGCACGAAATGTTGTTTGGTTAACAAAAACAAAAAAATTATTGAGAAAATTTTATCTATTGGAAAATATTTTCTTATTATCAATCGTGCTCGGTACAATGAATTATCTGCCTTTTATACTAAGATTTCATTACAATGCCTATTTACAAATCTAACTAATTACAGTTATCAAGACTAATTAGCCTATTATAAGTAAACATCTGTTTAGCTCTCTAACTGAATTTGCTGACTAGGATTGAGTGTGAGATCATCTGGTACTTGCGGCCTTAGCTTGTTGTGATGTGCCATCAGCTGAGTGCAGTGAGCTTCCTTTGAATATTTTTGAGTGGAATTCAAAGCGAATAATATTTATTTGAATATTGGCTTGGTTATATTACATTTCTAATTCTTCCAATGATATACATTTTTTTTTTAATTTTTTTATGTCAAATTAGCTTAAAAATTTATTACAACGTGAGTTTTTCTGCACTCCTCGAATTTTCGAGGCCAATCATTCGCTTAGAATTCCCATGAAAAAATATTTAGAGTTATTTTTTGAACGATCTCACACGATTTTATATCTGTAGAAGGCTTCACTCATATGAGAATAGTTGTCCACATTATTATTTTCAAACCATCCGTTTGCAAAGCCATATACATATATGGTTCTTAATTTCAATTATACTGCCATCCGTTTGCATAGTGTTATTCAATAATAAAATATAAAGATTAATTTATGATTTTGATTTTTCATAACCACGAGGAGATTAATTTTGGAAAAAAAATAATCCAAAAACGTAATTCTTACATTCTCAATAATGTCATGATGGAAGAGAAAACTAATGGGCCCCAATGTCATTGCACTGAAACCTGAGGCCTTTGTCTGGTTTAGTTTTGTTGGTATCCAAAGAAATAAAAATCATTCATAAACTTTACTCACTGAAATCCAAAAAATAATAAATTATATGAAAGAAATAGAATACAAGATTACAAGTATATATTTTCTCAATTTTTTTTTTCAAATAGTTGGAAATTACGCCGTCAAATTATTCCTTATAAATTTAAGCGGAACATGTAAAATTTCTAATTATCTCAATCTCTTACAAGAAACGCATTATCTGAATTCGAACTCAAAACCTCAAGATGAGATCCTGAACACCATGTCCGTTGGTCACTCTCAAAATTTAAACACCAAAGCATAAATAGAGAATATTTGTTTGTTTGTTTTTATTCTCTCTTACCTTCATGGAACTTTCATTTTGGTTTTGTAGGCAATTTTTTGATTGATTGTTTTTGTATGGAAAAGAAAGAGGCTGAAAATTTGCTGTCAGAGTCTGAAAAGGAAACGTTCCTTGTGAATAATAAAATTAAATAAATAGAGAAAAAAAAGGAAAAATGAAAATGAGAAGTTACCTAAAAGGATAAAATGGATAAAGAAATTATAAAAAAATTAAAAAAAAAAAGGTGGAGGATAAAGTAAAGTGAAAATAAAGCAAGACAAAATTGCTTGGTAACAAGATAACCAAGTAGCGAGAGTCAATAAAGTGTTCTTAAAAAGTTTGAGCTGATCACACTTCACAATTAGGGACGCAAAATGCGGATCCATGTAGATTCGGATTTGAATTCGTATTAAATTTTATGAATTTGGATCCATAAAAAATATATAGATCTAGATACATGTATTATTCGTATTTTTTTCGGATATCTTGATCCAAAAAATTCAGACTTTTACTTCTTCTCTTTTCAAATTAATTATTTTTTAA
This sequence comes from Zanthoxylum bungeanum, assembly GCA_019454045.1. Taxonomy (NCBI): domain Eukaryota; kingdom Viridiplantae; phylum Streptophyta; class Magnoliopsida; order Sapindales; family Rutaceae; genus Zanthoxylum; species Zanthoxylum bungeanum. The sequence continues at coordinate 33,444 of SKCR01020887.1, forward strand.
TAATTAAAATAAAATAACATTCATAACTAAACAATAGTAATTTAACATCTAAAATAATATTTACAATTAAAAATCCATCCAAAATAATCTAAATTAAATATAAAATCATAAATAAAATAATTTTTTTTTTTTATCAATTTTCTTATTTTATATCTTGATTCCAAATTCACTTGAATCTGAATATCCGGATTCCGGATTCACTTAAATTCAAATCCATACAAATCCTAAAAATATAATCTGAACTTTTCCGGATCCATGCAGATCCAGACTGAATCCGAACAAACTTGCCTTCCCTGTTCACAATTCACTGAGACATATATGCCTATTGACCCAAGATCAAAGACGAGAGATTTTCTTTTTTCTTTCTTTAAATTCTTTGTTTCTGGAAGAGATGATCTCAAATTCTAAATAGCCATAAATTCTAGTGGTATTCATTGCTATTGATATATTGTCACGTGTTAAAATATCATAAAATTATCAAATAAATTATAATTTTTTAATATATCTACATGTGTCATATATTTATTAATTTATGATACAATGTCACTCATACTTTTATTGTATAGAAAAATATCATATTGCATAATATAATTAACCCACAATCTCAATAAAAATTAGAGGATTGAGTTATCGTCTATA
>SKCR01020888.1:0-33753 GCA_019454045.1 Zanthoxylum bungeanum
ATTACCATACCACGGGTGCTCCCTCAAGTGACATCCCGAACATCTTCTGAACTTGACGTTTTGACAGACCCACTGAACTCATCACAGAAATATACTGTCGGAGATGGACCCTAGGATCCCCGTTCCCATTAAACATGGCTATGTCAGGCATTTTGAACTGAGCAGACAGCTACTCCTCAAAAGTCATCACTTCATAGTCCAACAAGTCATCATGCATACCCTTCAGCTTACGGGTAATTGATTCAACCTGATCGCGGAGTTTCTGTAATTCAGCCTGAGACCCGGCTATCCTTCCTGCGGTATACTCAGCCATGTCATCATCAAAGACAGAGATATCATCATTCAACCTGCTCAGAGTGCCCTCACGCTTCTCATTCTCTAAGCCTCTCGCAGAGCGAGGCACAACCATATTAGTCATAACGGTGGTCAAAGCTTACAGTTGCTCGGTAACCTTAGTGAGATTAGCTTCCAACTGATCCATACGAGATCCTTCATTAACTGATTCACTCATGTTCGTTATCAGCCTTTTGACGAGTCTTCCCTCTTCCTTAACACAACTGGTATCTATGGTGTCTTTTAAAATCGCATATCAGCATGTATACGTGCAATGCATGGAATGTACAAGCACATCAAGATGTTTACACTAGTTGGCCCATTATCATTTTAAAGAATTCATCATACATTGCGCGGTGCAAACTTGTCCCAGTTGAAAAGCCCAACAGGTTTACACTTTGCAATAACATAGCTAAACAACTTCAGATGATAAGAGGCAAAAACCAAAACGGCCATCGACATTTTATAAGCTTGGCCCAATTGTCAAAGGACACGAACCCGTCCGAGTTTAAATGGCCCAATACGTTCATATCTCTTGGCAAGAATCCAACTGAATCCAAATGATGATGATCCCAAACATAAAGAGATATTTTCTATTGGTTCTACGACTATAGTTCCAATTTAGGTTTACGGGAGTGTGGACAAAGGCTCTCGCTGATGAAGGATTACCCACAACTAGGACTCCCCTCTCAAGGGTTCGAGCGATCAAGTGAGAACATCTTTTTTATGCCTTAAGGTACGTGCCAATGAGTTATGGTGCGTGACTAACTGTCAAACAGATTTCCTATTGTAGATTCCCCGAAGGGAGGGTGGAGCGAACTCTCTTAAATACCCAAGCTTCTTAGGCTCTTATTGTTGGGGTTGGTGCTCAGAGCGCCTATTCCCGGTTGTATTTCTTTTGAATACTTTTGTAAAAATTATATTATGAATAATATATGCAGTTTCTATAATATAATCTATCTTTTTATATGGTAAAGACGTAATGACCTAAGAATGATTAGTCATGGTACTGTTGCAAAAGCGTCGCAACTGACATTGAGTAGTATCATGATGTTGTCATTGTCAGACTGTTCCTGGTCAAGGTTTACACTACTTGGTCAGTATAGTAAACCCGTTAAGACCGGTAAATGTTGTATACTGGAATATATGATTCCAATGGTTTCTCAATGAACCATAAGTCTTGGAGACTAGTATAGACGTGTAGGTGTTTATAGCGGATAAACACTGAACGACTCACCGAAGATTCTTAATGGATGGTACACCAACGTTAATAAGAATCTTCTCAGGTTGAGTAGCACTTGTGATTCTTAGACTTGAGTTGCCATTGTGGGCACATGAGACATCTTCTACACTTAGATGGCAGTCACGTCACCGATCTATTTAGATCAGACCTCCGCCTGTTCGTGGGGTGTAGGTGTAGATAGATCTCAGGGTGTCCTATGTGTATCAAGATAGGATCCGTCAGTTCTGTGTACCAGAGCATAGGTAGTCTATATGATTAGCAATCAGATAAAACCATGGGCCGTGGTAAAGTTTAGAAGCTAGTTCTAACATCTTTTAGAGATTGCTAATAGAATAGTCGACTGGATAATCCCCATAGAGATTTGACGTTTACATCTATATCTCTGGGATTTCTCCGGATATCTGTGACGGAGGAATTATACATTTGCCATGACCTCGACCTGTATGGTCAACGAGATTATTTATGATCATCATAATCTACGGGTGGATAGATTGTGGACAAGAAATTAGATTTCGTGACGGATATACCTGAATCTAGAGCGAGTCTCAATAATGAAACATACTCGTAGTAGAGCACTAGAACAACATTAATAAATAATATTGATTATTTATAAAGGTGAATTCACTGGATCTTCAATAAGGTCAGACATTTGCTCCTCCATTTACTCTGGTTTTTGCTCCACCTTTTCTTCACAGATATATTTTAAAATTTCCGCATTCAGCTCTTCATCTATCGTCTGTGAAATGCATGCTTCAAAAGTGTCAACCTAAGGATGTAAAGAAATGTCATATTTTAGGTCTTCATCCTCTGTGGTAGAAATGACCGGCTCATGTATATCTTCTTCAAACATTTTTGCATTGGAAACTCCAAGATCTTCAACCAGAGGATGTAAAAATGTGTCTATTTGTAAGCTTTTATCCTCTATGGTTGGTATGAACGGTTCGGGTAGCTCTTCTTCAAACATCAATGCAATGCAATCTCCAAGATCTTCATTTTGAGGATACATTGTTTCATCCTCAATTTTCTTTTTGGTACAGTTGGTACAAACAGCTTAGCTTCTTCGTCAGAGTCAGAATCTGAATAATAAAAATCAAATAGAGACTTTGCTGGTTTGGGCTCCTGAACTGATACATCAGATTCCTGATTCTGTTCAGCCTCCTCATCTGGTAAAGTGTCATCATGAAATGCTTGGTACTCGAAGGCTTCCTCAGTGTCATGTGAAAATGGTCTTTAAGGTATGTAGCTCTGGATTTCTATTAATTGTCTGATTTTCTCTGTCATTCTCTGAATGGATGCTGATTGTCTCTAAATACTTTCGAGTTGATTCTGGAATGTTTCAAGCATTGTATCCAATATTTCGTCTCGTTTTTTGAACAAATCTTTGAGCATTGCAACCAATTTTCTTCCTCTGATGAAACTTGATGAAGATCATATGTGGATGGTGGATAAGATGTAAAATATGATGGTTCTTTGTTCCTTGAATGATTCCAGTAATTCTGCTACTCTGAAAGATATATACATTGATCACTTGGGTGGTTACCATCACATATTACACATCTTCCCATTTCGTTCTATTGAGCAAAAGTAGTATTCCTTTGTTCTGGCATCCAGTGATAATTATTGGGCTGGACAACAGGCCTCAGAAAACTGGACTATGCTCCCCGATTTGGGGTGTATCTTTTTCTAGTAAAGCTCGTGATCTTTCTATCTCATAATAATGTTCCATTTTTCAACCACTTGAAAAATAAAAGAAATAAATAAAAATTACAGATAAAAATAAAGAAAATTAGACAGAAGTTAATTAGATAGTTTCAAAATTAATAACTCAAGAAAAAAAAGTCCTCGGCAATGGTGCCAAAAACTTGATCGGCGTAATCACACTCGTATAACACAAGCGCACATATCGTTCAAGTAGTATAAAAATATTGATCCCACGATGACTTAATTTCTACTGTTGTTATTAATTATCGATACTATTTGTTTACAGGTATCTAATTAAAGAGAGAAGGGATTGATTACTTTTGGTTGGTTGAATGTGGATTTGCTAATGAAATAAATAAAGACACAAAAGAAAATACAAAGGAAAGTAAACAAATAACACAAAAAAATCTAGGGTTGTGATTCCATACAATATTATTCTAATGATGAATTAATTCTCTTATATGTGTAATAAATTAGTTTGCTAACTGGAACACGAAAATATGCAAAAGCCTATTTCGATGGTCAGATGCAAATACCCAAAATAACCCAATTAATCATATTCCTATGTTAATCAAGTTACCTTAATTCATTAAGTTAAAAATCCAATTATGGCTACCCCCACCCGACAGGTATATTCCTATCTTGTAAGGAAATCTATTAAAGGGTTATCTATCTTCAACGAAGATGTGAGCTATTGAATCTAAGGCTGAAACCTAAAATACCTTTTCCAAGTTCATTTTAAGTTTACCACATCAATCTTATTGGTGATTAGACAACAATAAGTATTAAGCTTAAGACTCAATAAACAAACTAAAGAATTACCCAATATAAAATTAAATCAATTATTAGGCCTAGTAATATTGTGTTTATCACTTCCCTAGAATAAAAATAAAATACTGGGGGTTAGGGGATCCACATTTACTATTTCTAATTTAGAAATCTCCCTTATTATAATATAGAATTTATCTGTGATATTATCAACCAACCATATAGGCGGTATCCTCATTAAGTCAAATTTTAATTAAGTCCAACCGGCCATAAAGGCAGTATCATTATTTGCCCATAAACCAGCATATAGGCGGTAATTATCTGTCACCTAAAGACCGGCCATATAGGCGGTGTCACATTATGTCAAATAAATAAAACCAGCCATTAAGGCGGTATAATCTTTTAGTTTGAATTATAATTTCCATATTATAATTAAGAGAGATTGATATAAACTAAAATAATAAAAGCTTCACCCTTCCCCAGTGGAAATCTAACTACTAAACATAAAAGAAAAGAGAATAGAATAGAAGAAACTAATACTATTACTGAAAAAAATGCATAAATTAAATTAATAAAAATAAATACACAAAATGCAATCCTTAAATTCCTTACAAAAACCTATGGAAATCAAGAGAATTACAAATGAAATGGCTTGGTATTTATAGGAAAATCTAAAGGCTCCAACCAATTACTCCACCGATTGCTCCACCAAACATGGCATCAAACATGGCACCAAACATGACACAAAACATGGCATCAAACATGGCACCAAACATGCAATCATGTTTGGTGGAAGTTTGGCCATTTTTATTTTTTTTTATTTTATATATTTTATTATATTTTGAAAATGACTACAGTAATTACAAAAAATATATTGGATTTTTCATCAATTTCGGTCATTGAAACTTCAGAATTCGAACTTAGTTTGACTTTCAAAGTTTTAGATATTCGAGTCTTCTTTAATCTGAAACTTGAATCAGCTCAATCGGATATCGGATGAAAACGTTATGGCCAAAATATGAAACTTGCGAAAACTGGAATTTAGGACCGCACTTCGTGACGCGTATAGTAAATTCATTTTTGATCATTTCTTCCTCCATATTTCATTGTTTTAGCCCCGAGTTAATTCCATTAAGTTCCAATATTTTTTTATCTACAAAATAAACAAAAACATATCAAAACGTCATAAAACCTGAGAAACTATACAAAATATTAGGTCAAATGAGTGGGAAATAGTAATATAATTACCACTCATCAGGTCTGGGGAGGTAACATTCCCCCAGAACCAAGTGCCACTCTCAGCTCGAGGTCGGGTTATGTTCTACCGAGTCTACTTTTTGGTCTGAGGATTTAACATTCCTATAGAGCCAAGTGCCAGTCTCAGCTCGGGGTCGGGTTACGTCCCACCGAGTCTATCTTTTTAGTCTGAGGAGGTAACATTCCCCCAAATCCAAGTGCCTCTCTCAGCTCGGGGTCGGGTTACGTCCCACCGGGTATGAGTTTTGGTCTATGGAGGTAACATTCCATCAAAGCCAAGTTCCTCTCCCAGCTCAGGGTCCGGTTACGTCCTACCGAGTCTGTTTTTTGGTCTGGGGATGTAAAATTCTCCCAGAGACAAGTGCCTCTCTCAGCTCGGGGTCATGTTACCTCACACGAGTCTAATTTTTGGTATGGGGAGATAACATTCCCCTATAGCTAAGTGCCTCTGTCATCTCGGTGTGGGGTTATGTCCCACCGAGTCTGCTTTTTGGTCTGGGGGGTAAGATTCCCCCGGAGCCAAGTGCCTCTCTCAGCTCAGGGTCGGGTTATGTCCCACTGAGTCTGCCTTTTTGGTCTGGGGATGTAACATTCTCCCAGAGCCAAGTTCCTCTCTCACCTTGGGGTCGGGTTACGTCCCACGGAGTCTATTTTTTGGTCTGGGCATGTAACATTCCCCCAGAGACAAGTGCCTCTCTCAGCTGGGGGTCGGGTTATGTCCCACCGAGTCTACCTTTTTGGTCTGGGGATGCAGTATTCCCCTTGAGCCAATTGCCTCTCTCAGCTCGGGGTCGGGTTACGTCCCACCGAATCTGCTTTTTGGTCTATGGATGTAACATTGCCCTAGAGCCAAGTGCCTCTCTCAGCTTGGGGTCGGGTTACCTCTCACCGAGTCTGCCTTTTTGGTATGGGGATGTAACATTACCCCAGAGCTAAGTGCTTCTCTCAACTCCGGGTCGGGTTACATCCCACCGAGTCTTCCTTTTTGGTCTAGGGATGTTGCATTCCCCCAGAGCCAAGTGAATCTCTCAACTCGGGGTTGGGTAACATCCCACCGAGTCTGATTTTTTGGTCCGGGGAGGTAAGATTCCCCCAAAACCAAGTGCCTCTCGCAGATTGGAGTCGGGTTACGTCCTACCGAGTCTGCTTTTTAGTCTGGGGATATAGCATTTGCCCAGAGCCAAGTGCCACTCTCAGCTCGGGGTCGGGCTACGTCCTACCGAGTCTTCCTTTTTGGTCTGGGGAGGTAACGATCCCCCAAAGCCAAGTGCCTCTCTCAGTTCGGGGTCGGGTTACTTCCATTTGAGTATGTCTTTTTGGTCTGAAGATGTAACATTCCCCCAGAGCCAAGTGCCCATCTCACCTTGGGGTCAGGTTACGTCCCACCGAGTCTACTTTTTGGTCTGGGGATGTAACATTCCTCTAGAGCCAAGTGCCTCTCTCAGATTGGGGTCAGGTTATGTCCCACCGAGTCTACCTTTTTGGTCTGGGGATGTAATATTCCCTTAGAACCAAGTGCCTCTCTCAGCTCGGGGTCGGGTTACGTCCCGCCGAGTCCGCTTTTTGGTCTGGGGATGTAACATTCCCCCAGAGTCAAGTGCCTCTCTCAACTCAATGTTGGGTTATGTCCCACCGAGTCTGCCTTTTTTGTATGGGGATGTAACATTCCCCTAGAGCCAAATGCCTCTCTCAGTTAGGGGTTAGGTTACGTCCCACCGAGTCTACCTTTTTGGTATAGGGTTGTAGCATTCCCCCAGAGCCAAGTGTATATCTCAGCTCGAGGACTGGTTAAGTCCTACCTAGTCTCCCTTTTTGGTCTAGGGATGTAACATTCCCCTTCAGCCAAGTGCCACTCTCACCTCAGGGTCGGGTTACGTCCCACCGAGTCTGCTTTTTGGTATGGGATGTAACATTCCCCCAGAGCCAAGTATCTCTCTCAGCTCGGGGTCAGGTTACGTTCCACCGAGTTTGCTTTTTGGTCTATGGTGGTAACATTCCCCTAGAGCCAAGTGCATCTCTCGGCTCGGGGTCGGATTACGTCCCACCGAATCTACTTTTTGGTCTAGGGATCTAACATTCCCCCAGAGAAAATTGCCTTTCCTAGATCGGGGTCGGGTTACATCCCATTGAGTCTGCCTTTTTGGTATGGGGATGTAACATTCCTTTAGAGCCAAGAGCCTCTCTCAGCTTGGGGTCGGGTTAGGTCCCATTGAGTCATCCATTTTTGGTCTGAGGATGTAACATTCCCCAGAGCCTAGTGCCTTTCTCAGCTCGGGGTCGGGTTATGTCCCAACGAGTCTGCCTTTTTGGTCTGGGGATGCAGTATTCCCCTTGAGCCAAGTGCCTCTCTCAGCTCGGGGTCGGGTTACATCCCACAGAGTCTGCATTTTGGTCTGGGAATGTAACATTCCCCTAGAGCCAAGTGCCACTCTCAGCTTGAGGTCGGGTTACGTCCCACCGAGTCCGCCTTTTTGGACTGGGGATTTAACATTCCCCCAGAGCCAAGTGCTTCTCTCAGCTCCGAGTCGGGTTACGTCCCATTGAGTATTCCTTTTTGGTCTGGGGATGTAACATTCCCCCAGAGCCAAGTGTCTCTCTCAGCTCGGGGTTGGGTTACCTCCTATGAGTCTACTATTTGGTCTGGGGAGGTAACATTCCCCTAGAGCCAAGTGCCTCTCTCAGCTCGGTGTCGGGTTTTGTCCCACTGAGTCTGCTTTTTGGTCTGGGGGTAAGATTCCCCCGGAGCCAAGTGTCTCTCTCAACTCAGGGTCAGGTTACGTCCCACTAGTTCTGTATTTTTGGTCTGGGGATGTAACATTCTCCCAGAGCCAAGTTCCTCTCTCACCTTGGGGTCGGGTTACGTCCCACGGAGTCTACTTTTTGGTCTTTGGATGTAACATTCCCCCAGAGACAAGAGCCTCTCTCAGCTCAGGGTCGGGTAATGTCCCACCGAGTTTGCCTTTTGGTCGGCAGATGCAGTATTCCCCCTGAGCCAAGTGCCTCTCTCAGCTCGGGGTCGGGTTACGTCCCAACGAATCTGCTTTTTGGTCTGGGGATGTAACATTGCCCCAGAGCTAAGTTCCTCTCTCAGCTTGGGGTCAGGTTACGTCCCATCGAGTCTGCCTTTTTGGTCTGGGGATGTAACATTCCCCCAGAGCCAAGTGCTTCACTCAGCTCCAGGTCGGGTTACGTCCCAACGAGTCTTCCTTTTTGGTCTGGGGATGTTGCATTCCCCCCGAGCAAAGTGCATCTCTCAGCTCGAGGTTGGGTTACATCCAACCGAGTCAGATTTTTTGGTCCGGGGAGGTAATATTCCCCCAGAGCCAAGTGCCTCTCGAAGCTCGGAGTCCGGTTATGCCCTACCGAGTTTGCTTTTTGGTCTGGGGATGTAACATTCACCCAGAGCCAAGGTCCACTCTGAGCTCTAGGTCAGGCTACGTCCCACCGAGTCTTCCTTTTTGATCTGGGGAGGTAACGATCCCCCAAAGCCAAGTGCCTCTCTCAGTTCGGGGTTGAGTTACTTCCCATTGAGTCTGCCTGTTTGGTCTGAGGATGTAACATTCCCCTAGAGCCAAGTGCCTCTCTCACCTTGGGGTCGGGTTATGTCCCACCGAGTCTACTTTTTGGTTTGGGATGTAACATTTCTCTAGAGCCAAGTGCCTCTCTCAGATCGGGGTCGGGTTATGTCCCACTGAGTCTGCCTTTTTGGTCTGAGATGTAATATTCCCTTAAAGCCAAGTGCCTCTCTCAGCTCGGGGTCAGGTTATGTCCCACCGAGTCTGCCTTTTTGGTCTGGGATGTAATATTCCATTAAAGCCAAGTGCATCTCTCAGCTCGGGGTCGGGTTATGTCCCACCGAGTCTAATTTTTGGTATGAGGATCGAACATTCCCCCAAAGACAAGTGCCTTTCTTAGATCGGGGTCGGGTTACGTCCCACTGAGTCTGCATTTTTGGTTTGAGGATGTAACATTCCTCTTGAGCCAAGTGCCTCTCTCAGCTTGGGGTCGGGTTACGTCCCACTAAGTCAGCCTTTTTTTGGTCTGGGGATGTAACATTCACCCAGAGTTAAGTGCCTCTCTCAGTTCGGGGTCAGGTTATGTCCCACCGAGTCTACCTTTTTGGTCTGGGGATGCATTATTCCCTTTGAGCCAAGTGCCTCTCTCAGCTCGGGGTCGGGTTACGTCGAATAGAGTCTGTATTTTGGTCTGGAGATGTAACATTCCCTCAGAGCCAAGTGGCTCTCTCAGCTTGGGGTCATGTTACGTCCCACCGAGTCTTCCTTTTTGGTCTGGGGATTTAACATTCCCCCAGAGCCAAGTGCTTCTCTCAGCTCCAGGTCGGGTTACGTCCTAGCGAATCTTCCTTTTTGGTCTGCGGATGTAGCATTCCCCTAGAGCCAAGTGCATCTCTCAGCTCGAGGTAGGCTTACATCCCAACGAGTCTGATTTTTTGGTCCGGTGAGGTAACATTCCCCCAGAGCTAAGTGCCTCGCGCAGCTCGGGGTCGGGTTACGTCCTACAGAGTCTGTTTTTTGGTTTGGGGATGTAACATTCCCCCCGAGCCAAGTGCCACTATCAGCTCGAGGTCGGTCTACGTCCCACTGAGTCTTCATTTTTTGTCTAGGGAGGTAACATTCCCCCAAAGACAAATGCCTCGCTCAGCTCGGGGTCGGGTTACATCCCACCGAGTCTGCTTTTTGGTCTGGGAAGGTAGCATTCCCCCAAAGCCAAGTTACTCCCTCAGCTCGGGGGTCAGGATATGTCCTACCGAGTCTGCCTTTTGGTCAGGGGATGCAACATTCTCCCGGAGCCAAGTGCATCTCTCAGCTCGGGGTCAGGTTACGTCCCACCGAGTCTGCTTTTTGGTATGGGGAGGTAACATTCCCCCCAGCCAAGTACCTCTCTCAGCTCGGGGTCGGGTTATGTCCCACTGAGTTTCCTTTTTATTCTGGGAAGGTAACATTCCCCCAAAGCCAAGTTCCTCTCTCAGTTCGGGTCGGGTTACTTCCCATTGAGTCTTCCTTTTTGGTTTGGGGATGTAACATTCCCCCATATCCTAGTGCCTCTCTCACCTTGGGGTCAGGTTACGTCCCACCGAGTCTAATTTTAGGTCTGGGGATGTAATATTCCTCCAGAGCCAAGTGCCTCTCTCAGATCGGGGTCGGGTTATGTCCCACTGAGTCTGCCTTTTGTTGTGGGGATGTAATATTCCCCTGAGCCAAATGTCTCTCTCAGCTCGGGGTCGGGTTACGTCCCACCGAGTCTGCTTTTTGGTCTGGGGATGTAACATTCCCCCAGAGCCAAGTGCCTTTCTTAGCTCAAGGTCGGGTTACGTCCCACCGAGTCTGCCTCTTTGGTCTGGGGATGTAACATTCCCCCAGAGCCAAGTGCCTCACTCAGTTCGGGGTTAGGTTACATCCCACCGAGTCTGTCTTTTTGGTCTGGGGATGTAGCATTCCCCCAGAGCCAAGTGCATCTCTCAGCTCGGGGTCGGGTTAAGTCCCACCTAGTCTCCCTTTTTGGTCCGGGGATGTAACATTCCCCTTGAACCAAGTGCCTCTCTTACCTAAGGGTCGGGTTATGTCCCACCGAGTCTTCTTTTTCGTCTGGGGATGTAACATTCCTCCAGAGTCAAGTACCTCTCTCAGCTCGGGGTCGGGTTACGTTGCACCAAGTTTGTTTTTTTGTCTAGGGTTGTAACATTCCCATAGAGACAAGTGCATATCTCGGCTCGGGGTTGGGTTACGTCCTACCGAGTCTACTTTTTGGTATGGGGATGTGACATTCCCCCAGAGCCAAGTGCCTTTCTTAGATCGGGGTCGGGTTATGTCCCACTGAGTCTGCCTTTTGCTATGGGGATGTAACATTCCACTAGAGCCAAGTGCCTCTCTAAGCTCAGGGTCGGGTTACGTTCCACTAAGTCAGCCTTTTTTGGTCTGGGGATGTAACATTCCCCTAGAGCAAAGTGCCTCTCTCACCTCAGGGTCGGGTTACCTCCTAACGAGGGGATCATCCTTGGCTCAGAAATGAAGCATTCCCCTCATGGGGTGGCAAATTTGATTGGGCTTAGAATTTCTCCTCACATCCCCATTTGGAAGAACAAGTTCGCAAGTTAGAAGAAAAAAGTCATGCAAAGCACAGTGTGGGAACACAAGAACTGGGCGACGCATGCTGTCCCGGGCTTGCGGCCCGGTCGGGAGTACGGAGTAGCCCGCGGGGACTAAACCGGAGAGTAATGGAGTCGCCACCCGGTGTGAGCCAGGAAAATGAGATTTAAGGCCGCACTCACCCCTCGCAAGGGAAGACCTCAACCGTTGGGTTTGGAATGGTCCCTTACTTATGTCACTTGTAATAAAAGGATTTATGTAATAATTCAATCAAGCTTAAGTAACACTTATTTCCAAGAGTATCATGCTTCTAAATTCACATGCATACATCAACAAGTTCATCACAACATGCAACATCACATGGCAATCTCACGAAAATTTCTCAATCATATGATAGGGAAAACTAAGAACAACCTAATCATGTTTGAATATCATCCCAATAACACATCGAATGGGTGAATGCAGGAATACAAATGATATGTTTGGCTACATAATGTAAGGGAGATCACCCAAAAGGCAGCTGTGTATGAAATATGATGAGGCAGACTTAGTTCAGTGTGTGCGCGTTCGTGTAGCGTTCGTAAACGCGTTCGAACGATAAACAGAAGGTTCTCGTTCATGTAGCATTTGATAACGCGTTCGAACGGATTCGGATCCGATGAAACATAATGTGACATGAATCCAACAACTCAAGGAACATTAGATCCTTTGCAATTGCCAACAGGCCCAATCACACGCCAAAGAGCTAAGAAGATCAGAGACGCAATGGCGGGGCTAGCGCAGAATGCCATGGTCGAGTGTGACAGACAACTCCGGGGCATATTGGCGTCACATGAGGGCTTCAATGGAGTGGGTCCGAAGCTATTTCACTTGACCCAAGTCATACCAGAGTAACGCACCAGCAATCTTGAAGCCGAGTATATTTTTAACGGATCAAGCCGATTCAAGCCCGACACTAAATATTCGGCCAAGACAAGACTTATTGGACTTTATGACACATCATTATGCCTTTATACATGGAATCCACGAATTTGGAGGACTTTTGGTGCAAGGAAACAACTTTAGACAAATTTGGAAAAGTTTTCCACATTTGTTGACTTTTATGATTTTGTGTTTTTACTTTAGACTTTTTTGGCAAAGTTATTTATTAAGTCTTTGTTTGTTATTGATTAAGTCTTTGTTTCTTTTGACTTTGTGTTTGTTATTAAATGTCTATTAAGGGCATGGCCATTTAATAGCCATTAGTTAGCAACTTAGGGTGTTTTGGTCATTTTGCACCCATTAGGGTTTATTTCATTGTACTATTTAAACTCATTTCATCTTAATGAGAAGCTAATCACCAAATTTCGAAATTCATCTCCATTGAGAGCTTGGCTTTGTCCAAAAATTGCTTAAGGGAGGGATTCCCCTTATTTCATGCAATCGACTTATCTAAGGCGTGGCAACCTTAGTGGCGTCTCCGTGCTAGCAGAACACTTCAAGGAATCATCTTAAGGGTTCTCAAAGACAAGTTCTTTGTGGGTCTTCTTTGTGGCCTTGGAAGGGTTTTGTTCCTACAAAATCAAATTTGCGGTTCTTGGGGTTCTGTCCGCTGCGAGGGGTTTGCTTGGCCTAATCCTCCAAGTGAGTTCCGCGTCATTTGGTATCAGAGCTTAGGGTTCCAAGGTCTGATTTTTCTGTCTTTACTTTGTGTTTTTTTGATTTAGTCTTTATTTTGTTTGTTGGTCATCAAGATACTTGTTCATCTTGATTCTTATTTTTGTTGGATCTTGTTGGTTCTTGCTGTTTCTTGTTTATTTGTGATCAAAATAGCATGAATAACATTCTGCCTTTGAGTGTTTTTGATTGATCATGAGTATTTCTTCATGTTCTAGTTTCGGTCTTTGAGTCAAAATTAGAGCTTTATTTTCTTTACTTAAATAAAGTGTTTATTTGTTAATTGTATGTTACTAGGACGTGTTCAACATTGTTATTAAGTTATTTGTGTTAAAAAAAAAAAAGGAATCAGGTCAGATTGATAAAAAAAAAAAAAAGAATCAGGTCAGATTTGACTATGTGAGATTTATTGACATATCTTGTCTTTCTATTGTTGAATACGTGCAATTAGTGTTGTTTCCCTAAGTATTATTCATATCAACTTTGCAAAAATCAGAATTGACATCATTCATCTTGGCATTTGCGTGAACTTGCTTATTTGCATTCCTGTGATCTTAGTGCAATCTTGTGAGTTTGAGTGAAAAGAAAGAGTGTTTGAGTGCATTGGTGATGAAAGTGAGTGAATGAATGATGAAACAAATTGAAATGCATGAAGTTGATAATTGTCGTGAGTTATACATAGTGTACCTTTGCTGATTTGTGTTGTTAATGTTGAAGAATCAAGTGAAGTGAGGTTGAGTGCACCAAATTTGCACTAATTTCGTGTATATCCAAGCAAGTTTTACTTGCTACCTCTTGAAATATTGATATTTGCATTGTATTTCATTTGCTTTGTATACACTTGTGAGTGTGAGAGGCAAAAGAAAGGAGTGAAAAGAGAAAAGTTAAAAAAAAAAGAAAAAAAAAAAGAGTAAGTGAGACAAAACAGTAGAGTGATTACAAGATTGGCTAAGTGTCACATTGAGTGCTTGCTTGTTTGTTTGCGCATTTCGCTAACTCATTTTTTTCTTATTCCGTGCTCTTTAGCTTAAGTTTCTTTGATTGAGTCTTCGTGATTACTATTCTTATTCGCATTATTCCACCTACCCTATATACATCATTGGTTCTTGTTGTTTATGCTAGCTTGAAGATTACACATTGTTGTGAACTTTGGGTAAGTCATATTCACATCATATTGAGTGTAAACACGAGTGGAGTGATACATATTGAGTATAAACACGAGTGGAGTGATACATATTTGAGTGTAAAACGTGAGCTTGTGAGATTGTGAGGTTTTGAGGATATCTAATTATTTTCACATATTGTTACTTCTAATCTGTTTGTTGAAGCTTTGAGATGGCAGGTACTAGTTTGACAGTGGATGAAAAACTTGAGGCTTTAGAAAGGAAATTCATGGATATGATGGAAAACATGAATGCTGCTTTTGATAAGTTGTCCAGGGAAGTAGAGAGTAATCGAACAGGCAGTGTTCCCAGACCACCACCTCGACATATACCACCACCTCAGAATGTGGCACCACGACGGGCACCACCAGATGAAGAAGAAGCTGAAAATGAGTTTGATGATTCTGATGATCTTAATGATGTGGAGGAGAGATTTCAGCCAGAGCCTGATAGGAGGCCTAATAGGAGGTTTGATAGGAGGAATGATAGGAGGGATAGGCGGTTTGATGGTAGAGGTGCATTTGATGACAGAAGAGGGGATTATGATAGGAGAGGATACGGTAGACATGGTGATGTTGATGGTGATTTGAGCAGCATCAAGATCAAAATACCAAACTTCCGAGGCAAGAATGATCCAGAAGCATATTTAGAGTGGGAGAAGAAAATAGAATTGATTTTCAATTGTCATCATTACTCAGATGAAAAGAATCAATCTAGCAGTCATGGAATTCACAGATTATGCTATGATTTGGTGGGATCAGATTGTCACCAACCAAATGAGGAATTATGAGAGGCCAATTCAGACATGGGAAGAACTTCGAGGTCTCATGAGGAAACGATTTATACCCAGCCATTACTACCGAGAGTTGTATCAGAAACTACAACATTTGTATCAGGGGACCAAGAGTGTAGAGGATTATTATACTGAGATGGAGGTTGCCATGATCAGGGCGAATGTAGTGGAGGATGCAGAGGCTACTATGGCACGGTTTTTAGGGGGCTTGAACAAAGAGATTGCCAACATGGTGGAGTTGCATCATTATGTTGATTTGGAGGATATGCTTCACATGGCTGTCAAGGTAGAAAGGCAACTCAAGAAGAAGTCTACATCCAGATTTGGTACTCAGACTACTTCTACATGGAAGGGGAAATGGGTTCCTAATGATCGACGAGATGGAGGCTTTAACAAGCCAAGGGCTGAACCTGGTGCCAAGGGTAAAGAAGTTGCAGAACCAGGCAAGGCTAGAATGAAACCTGAAGGTACAACACCAAAGACAAAGGACATCAAGTGTTTCAAGTGTTTGGGCATGGGACACTATTCTTCACAGTGCCCTAACAGGCGCACCTTAGTGATTGATAAGAAGAGTGGTGAAGTACATTCTACTGACAGTGAGGTTGAGGTTGATGATGATGAGCCTGAGATTGAGGATACTAGTGACAAAGAGGGAGCTGCATACCCGCTGGATAACTTGTCCTTAGTTGTCAAGCGTGTTTTGAGTGCACAAATTGTTGAGGATGAGAGTGATCAACAGAGGGAGAACATATTTCATACCAGATGCCGTGTGAATGGTAAAGGGTGTAGTATGATCATTGACGGGGGCAGTTGTGCTAATGTCGCAAGTACGGCTTTAGTTGAGAGGTTGGGATTAGATTGCTTGAAGCATCCCAAGCCTTATAAGTTGCAGTGGTTAAATGATTGTGGCGAGATAAAGGTGACAAAGCAGGTGTTATTGAGCTTTACATTGGGCCATACACGGATGATGTCCTATGTGATGTGATACCGATGCATGCAGGACATATTCTTTTGGGCAGGCCGTGGCAGTTTGATAGGAAAGTTATTCACGATGGGTTCAAGAATAAGTATTCCTTTCAATATAAGGGAAAACCCATTACCTTGTACCCACTCACACCAAAGCAAGTCCACGAGGATCAAGTCAAGTTGCAACTTGAGAGAGATAGAGAGATTGAGAGTGCAAACACAACCTTGGGGAAAACACGTGAGGGGAGTGTGACCGAACCTAGTAAGGAAAATAAGGCAAAGGCCGTGAGTGTTTCTAAGGGGAGTGTGAGTGAACTTAAGGGGGAAACAAAAGGGCGAGTGAAAAAGAGCTTTTACATGGGTGAAGGTGAAGCAAGGAAAGCTTTTAAGGCTAGCAAGCTTATGCTTTTGTTGGTCTACAAGGAACACCGTATTTGTATTGCTAACACTGACCCTTTGCTTCCTGTGTCCATTTCATCTCTTTTGCAGGAATTCAGTGATGTGCTGACAGAGGACATTCCTAGTGGGCTTCCACCCATTAGAGGTATTGAGCACCAGATAGATTTCTTACCTGGCGCAGTCATTCCCAACAGACCAGCCTACCGAAGCAATCCGGAGGAGACGAAGGAACTTCAGAAGCAAGTGAGGGAGTTGATGGAGAAAGGGTATGTTAGAGAAAGTATGAGTCCATGTGCGGTACCAGTTCTTCTAGTTCCTAAGAAAGATGGGTCGTGGCGTATGTGCGTTGATTGTCGAGCGATCAACAATATAACGGTAAAGTATCGTCACCCTATTCCTAGACTAGATGACATGTTGGATGAATTGCATGGTTCCAAAGTTTTTAGTATTGATTTAAAGAGTGGATACCATCAAATTCGCATGAGAGAAGGAGATGAGTGGAAAACTGCATTTAAGACCAAGTATGGCTTGTATGAATGGTTAGTTATGCCATTTGGTCTTACAAACGCACCTAGCACATTTATGAGATTGATGAATCATGTTATGCGTGCTTTTATAGGTAAGTTTGTTGTAGTTTATTTTGATGACATCTTAGTTTACAGTAAAACATTAGATGAACATGTTACACATTTGAAGCATGTTCTTGAAGTGTTGAGACAGGAAAACTGTATGCTAACTTTGGTAAGTGCACTTTTTGTATGGATAGGATTGTTTTCCTTGGTTTTGTTGTAAGTGTAGATGGCATCGAAGTTGATGTAGAGAAGGTGAAGGCGATTCAGGATTGGCCTACACCAACGACAGTGACAGAAGTTAGAAGCTTCCATGGATTAGCAAGCTTCTACCGCAGATTTGTTAAAGACTTCAGTAGTATTGCTGCACCACTGACTGAAGTAGTGAAGAAAACTGTTGGTTTCAAATGGGGACAAGAGCAGGAGCGTGCATTCCAGGATCTTAAAATGAAGTTATGTAGTGCACCAGTTTTGGCGCTACCCAATTTTGAAAAGACATTTGAGATTGAGTGTGATGCATCCGGAATAGGCATTGGAGCTGTTCTTATGCAAGAAAAGCGACCAATAGCTTACTTTAGTGAGAAGCTGAATGGAGCAGTTTTGAGGTACCCCACATATGACAAGGAGTTGTATGCGCTAGTGAGAGCCCTTGAGACTTGGCAGCATTATCTGTGGCCTCGAGAATTTGTGATCCATACTGATCATGAATCATTGAAGCACTTGAAGGGCCAAGGTAAGTTGAACAAACGACACGCAAAGTGGTTGGAGTTCATTGAGACATTTCCATACGTAATTCGCTACAAACAAGGTAAGGAAAACATTGTCGCTGATGCACTATCGCGAAGGTATGCTTTACTTACTTCATTGAGTGCAAGAATGCTTGGGTTTGAATTTATTAAAGAACTTTATGCAAATGATACTGACTTTAGTACCATCTATGCTGCATGTGAAAAGTCTACCTTTAATAAATTCTATCAACATGACAGGTTTCTGTTTAGGGAGAATAGATTATGCATTCCTGTTTGTAGTATGCGTGAGTTGTTAGTTAGAGAAGCGCATGGGGGAGGTTTAATGGGGCACTTTGGCATTTCTAAGACCTTAGGGGTATTGAGTGAACATTTTTATTGGCCTAAAATGCGGAGAGATATTGAGCGTTTGTGTGATAAATGCTTGATTTGTAAAAAGGCTAAATCTAAGGTTATGCCTCATGGGTTGTATACACCGTTGCCTGTACCTAGTGAGCCGTGGGTAGATGTATCAATGGATTTTATATTGGGTTTACCTAGGACTAGGCATGGTAGAGATTCCATCTTTGTAGTGGTTGATAGGTTCAGTAAGATGGCACACTTTATAGCATGTCATAAAACTGATGATGCCACTAACATTGCTGACTTATTCTTTAGAGAAGTGGTACGACTCCATGGAATTCCACGGAGTATAGTTTCAGATCGTGATGTTAAATTCCTTAGTCACTTTTGGAAAGTTTTATGGGGTAAGTTAGGAACAAAACTTTTGTATTCTACTACTTGTCATCCCCAAACTGATGGACAGACTGAAGTGGTTAATAGGACTTTGACTCAGTTATTGCGTACTATTGTCTCTAAGAACTTGAAAACTTGGGAGGATTGTTTGCCTTTTGTTGAATTTGCATATAATCGTAGCATTCATTCTTCCACATCTTATTCACCATTTGAAATTGTTTATGGTTTTCAACCACTAACTCCATTAGATTTGTTACCATTGCCTGTTGATGAGCATGCAGGGTTAGATGGAAAAAAGAAAGCTGATTTGGTGAAACACATACATGAGAAAGCAAGAGAGCACATACAACGAAAGAATGAACAATATGCTTCTCATGCCAATAAGGGAAGAAAACGTGTGGTATTTCAACCTGGAGATTGGGTTTGGGTACACATGCGAAAGGAAAGATTTCCTGAACAGCGTAAATCCAAGCTACAACCGAGAGGGGATGGTCCATTTCAAGTCTTGGAACGGATTAATGACAATGCATACAAGCTGGATTTACAAGGTGAGCATAATGTGTCTGCGACATTTAATGTTTCTGACTTAACTCTTTTTGATGCAGGTACAGATTCGAGGTCGAATCCTTTTCAAGAGGGAGGGAATGACATGAATCCAACAACTCAAGGAACATTAGATCCTTTGCAATTGCCAACAGGCTCCAATCACACGCCAAAGAGCTAAGAAGATCAGAGACGCAATGGCGGGGCTAGCGCAGAATGCCATGGTCGAGTGTGACAGACAACTCCGGGGCATATTGGCGTCACATGAGGGCTTCAATGGAGTGGGTCCAAAGCTATTTCACTTGACCCAAGTCATACCAGAGTAACGCACCAGCAATCTTGAAGCCGAGTATATTTTTAACGGATCAAGCCGATTCAAGCCCGACACTAAATATTCGGCCAAGACAAGACTTATTGGACTTTATGACACATCATTATGCCTTTATACATGGAATCCACGAATTTGGAGGACTTTTGGTGCAAGGAAACAACTTTAGACAAATTTGGAAAAGTTTTCCACATTTGTTGACTTTTATGATTTTGTGTTTTTACTTTAGACTTTTTTGGCAAAGTTATTTATTAAGTCTTTGTTTGTTATTGATTAAGTCTTTGTTTCTTTTGACTTTGTGTTTGTTATTAAATGTCTATTAAGGGCATGGCCATTTAATAGCCATTAGTTAGCAACTTAGGGTGTTTTGGTCATTTTGCACCCATTAGGGTTTATTTCATTGTACTATTTAAACTCATTTCATCTTAATGAGAAGCTAATCACCAAATTTCGAAATTCATCTCCATTGAGAGCTTGGCTTTGTCCAAAAATTGCTTAAGGGAGGGATTCCCCTTATTTCATGCAATCGACTTATCTAAGGCGTGGCAACCTTAGTGGCGTCTCCGTGCTAGCAGAACACTTCAAGGAATCATCTTAAGGGTTCTCAAAGACAAGTTCTTTGTGGGTCTTCTTTGTGGCCTTGGAAGGGTTTTGTTCCTACAAAATCAAATTTGCGGTTCTTGGGGTTCTGTCCGCTGCGAGGGGTTTGCTTGGCCTAATCCTCCAAGTGAGTTCCGCGTCATATGCATGTGCGTTCGAGTAGCGTTCGTAAACGTGTTCGAACGGGAAACATAAGGTTCGGTTCGGTGTAGCGTTCGATAATGCGTTCGAACGATCCAGACCTGATGTAACAAAATGTAAATGCGCGTTCGATTAGCGTTTGTAAAACGCGTTCGAATGGGAAAACGAAAGTTCACGTTCTATAGCGTTCGAAAACCGTTCGAACGGGAACGACCTGATGCACAAAAATTTGATGCAATATATACATAAAAAAAGGCAAATAGCGAAATACGAAGCGCGGCGAAGCATCGGGGCAAAGGATTTTAACCTGTCCAATTGAGGGACCTTTCACCGCACTTACTAATAGCCACAAAGGTACCCTCAACTCCCCTTTGACTGTCATCATAAGCCTTAATAGTCATACTGGAGGGGTCCAAGTCTGTTGCTTTCATACCCAATCTTGCCAGAATTTTCAGCGGGCATACATCGATGGACGAACCATCATCCACCATCACACATGAAGTTCTCTTGCCCCTCACATCGACCCTGATGAATAGAGGCATGTTATGATTTCTCCCCTCTGCTGGGAGTTCATCCTCAGAAAATGATATCTGCAAAGCTTCTTTCTGAACCGACCCAACAAACATTGCAGGGTTGGCGTCTTCCGTACCACAATCTTGCTCAAGGCCTCAACCATGGCTTGTCTATGCTCCGTGATGCACATAACAGTTCCCAGATACTCACTTGTGCTCTAGTCTTCCTCAATTTCCTCAGCACTATATCCCCCTCAGTATTTTCCTGCAGTCCCAACCACTTCTCTGCCATCTGTCAAAACTTCTTTACCCTATCCTTCTGCCCATCATTGTAAAAACGACCACTGCGCGTCATTCCCCTTACTTCTTCCTCGTCACTGCTAGAGAAATCAAGGCAAAAGTTTTTTTCCTGCTCAGTCTCATCTTCACTAGTGCTATCCCAGATTCCCAGGCAAAAGGCTTGAGGGTGAAAGGATTTTAAGACAATGTCTTCTGGGAGGCCAGAATTGATCATATAGGCTGGTGGTGGTACGGCACGGTAATTGGGTAAGGGGTTTCTGTGTGTGTCAGGCTGTTCTGTTTCTGGGTCAGGTATTTTCGTGGAGTCTATCAGGTCTTGGATTTCATGGCGGAGTCGGGCGCAATTGTCAGTGTCATGGCCCTTTTGTTGGTGAAAGTGACAGTAAAGGCTTAGGTTATAATGTGATGGTAGGGGATTGGGTAATGGTTTGGATTCCAAGGGTTTTAAGAGCCCTTGGCTCTTCAGTTTCTCTAGCACCTTCGACAGGGTCCTCCTAAGTTGAAAAATCTTCGGTTCCGGATAGCGGCAATCTCAGCAGAAATGGGCTTTGTTCCCGATGTTCCCCCAATGGGCCTCCTGTTCAGACCATAGAATTTTCTATTCTCGGCGTCTTCTTCCTCATATCCATGATAGTTTCCCTCAACTGCCGAAAGTCTACAATCATGGAGGTCATCCTCCTCAATTTGCTGTAAATGGAGGACTTGGTGCCATTGATAATCATTTTAATCTGATCCTTCTTCGAAAGCCTAGTCTGCATTCTCAACAATTGACCTCTCTATCGGTCCACATATTCCTTAAAAACTCTCCTCCGATTTCTGCTTGACATTCTTCAGATCGCGGAGTGACAGATCGATCTGTAGGTCAGTGACATATTGCTTCAGGAAGGCATCAGCCAAATCCCTCCAATCTTCCTTCACTTTCTTCTCCAAAGTGTGGTACCATACCACGGGAGCTCCCTTGAGTGACATTCCAAACATTTTCTGCACTTGGCGCTGAGATAGGCCAACTGAACTCATGATTGATACAAACTGTCGGAGATGCACCCTTGGATCCCCATTCCCGTTAAACTTAGCCATATCAAGGTGTTATCAACGGTGTCAAACCAAAAGCACATGCTTCATACTCGGCCATGTTATTAGTCACTCTGAATGTCAACCTCTTGGCCAAAGGTAAAGTCTCTCCCTCGGGGGTTACTATCACGATCCCAATTCCGGCTCCCTTGTAATTCACTGCTCCGTCAAAGTACATCTTCCATCTCTAAACTGTTATTGCTTGGATCTCTTCATCTGGAAATTCAAACTTATACTGATCCCCCTCAACAGGTTGCAATGCTAGAAACTCTGCTACTGCTCGCCCTTTGACCACTTTGGAGGTGAGATACTCAATGTCAAACTCTGTCAGCAATACCAACCATCTGCCCAATTTTCCCACTAGTGAAGGCACCGAATGAAGATATTTCAGAGGATTTTCCTTTGCCACTACCTGGATTTTGTAAGACTGGAAATAATGCCGCAACTTTCTGGAAGCCCACACCACTACAAGACAGATCTTCTTAACTTCCTGATATCGAGCCTCATACGGGAGCATCTTCTTACTCAGATAGTAAACTGCATGTTCTACCACCCCCGTCTCATCTGCATGTACCATCATTTCCCCTAGTGCTTCTGATTCTATAGCCAAATACAATATCAAAGGTCTGCCCGGTCTCGGAGGTTTCAAGACATGAGGCTTTACCAAGTACTCTCTGATCTTGTCGAAGGCTGTCTGACACTGTTCATTCCATCTCACTGGCTGATCTTTTCTCAACAGTTTGAAGATAGGCTCACATACTGATGTCAACTTGGCGATGAACCGACTGATATACTGAATTTTTCCCAGAAATACTCTAACCTTTTTTTTCTGTCTTCGGTGCAGGCATTTCTGTGATTGCCTTGATCTTCTCGGAGTCTACCTCTATTCTGCCCATTCCCAATGTATGACCAAGCAATTTCCCTGATGTCACCCCAAACACACATTTCTTGGGATTAAGCCGCAGGTGTGTATCTTCAACTCTCTGAAGGAACCTCTCCAGTGCTTCAATATGCCCACTCTGGTCTCTGATTTCACCATCATGTCATCCACATACACCTCAATCTCTTTGTGCATCAAGTCGTGGAAAAGTGTAGTGGCCATCCGCTGATAAGTAACCCCTGCATTCTTAAGTCCAACGGCATAACCTTGTAGCAATAAGTACCCCACTCGGTAACAAATGCAGTCTTATGTTTGTCTTCCTCAGCCATGAGAACCTGATTGTAACCTGAAAATCCATCTGCAAACGAATACATAGCAGATAAAGACGCACTATCAACCAGAACATCTATATGCGGTAGAGGAAAATCATCTTTCGGACAAGCCTTGTTAAGATCTCTGTAGTCTACACACATTCTGACCTTCCGGTCTTTCTTCGGCACCGGCACTATATTATCCAACCACTCATGATACTTCACTACTTCCAGGAACCCCACATCTATCTGTTTCTTAACCTCCTCTCTGACTTTCTCAGCCCATTCTGGTCTCATCCGTCAGAGTTTCTGTTTTACTGGCCTCATATTCGGATAAGTTGGTATTGTGTGCTGGGCAATGTTTCTGTCTACCCCAGGCATGTCCTCATAGGACCAAGCAAACACTTTGGCATATCTGACCAACACTTCTTCTAGTTTCTCTCTCTCTTCAGAGGTAACTTCACTTGCAATCATAATTTCCTTGGGGTTCTCAAGTGTACCCAAGTTAAATACAATAGTTCTGGCTGAACTGATGTCAAATATGCTTGATTCGTGCAGAGTAAATGGAAATGACTCAGGCAAGTAAGCAAAAGAGATGTCTTTATTATTGGATAATGCAGAATTACATTCAAACAAATCAGGAAGGTAAATGTCTTCATCATCTATAGACATTTCTTCCTCTGTAATCAGGTCTTCCTCAGACTGTTTGTCTTCTCCCAAAGTCAGGCTCTCCAACTTCATCAGTTCTTCCTCCCAATTCTCTTCTTCTTTCTTCATAATTTCTTCAACTATCGGCTCCTTACCCAATATATCCTGGAAGATCTCAAACCCAGGTACCACAATTCCATTAACTTCCACAGGTTCATGCTCCCCTTGATATCCTGAAGCTTTCACAAAACATTCCATCAGTTTCAAGCCCTTTTTCTTGACCTTTGGCCTTTCTTCATCCGACTTGTACCCCAAACCCTTCCGAGTAGTCTGTCCTCTGAAATCTGGTAATTTTGAACCTTCACCCGGCTCAAACTTCATTTTTTCCATAATCTTAGCCACCATAGGATCCACCCACTCCTCAAAAGTAGCTGACACCTGAAACCTCGTGAAAGGTTGTATCTCCAAGGCAGCCACGACATTATCTAACTCTGCCCGGATAGTAACAACTTCTCCCTCATACGGGAACTTAATCATCTGATGCAAAGTGGAAGGCACGCCCCCAAGTTTGTGAAACCAAGGCCTTCCCAACAATAAGGCGAAAGTAACCGGGATGTCCAATACCGTGAACTCAACCTCATCTTCAATCGGTCCTACCTTGACCATAGCCACAAAGGTACCCTCAACTCCCCTTTCACTGTCATCATAAGCCTTAATAGTCATACTGGAGGGGTCCAAGTCTGTTGCTTTCATACCCAATCTTGCCAGAATTTTTAGCGGGCATACATTGATGGACGAACCATCATCCACCATCACACATGAAGTTCTCTTGCCCCTCACATCGACCCTGATGAATAGAGGCATGTTATGATTTCTCCCCTCTGCTGGGAGTTCATCCTCAGAAAATGATATCTGCAAAGCTTCTTTCTGAACCGACCCAACAAACATTGCAGGGTTGGCGTCTTCCGGTACCACAATCTTGCTCAAGGCCTCAACCATGGCTTGTCTATGCTCCGTGATGCACATAACAGTTCCCAGATACTCACTTGTGCTCTAGTCTTCCTCAATTTCCTCAGCACTATATCCCCCTCAGTATTTTCTGCAGTCCCAACCACTTCTCTGCCATCTGTCAAAACTTCTTTACCCTTATCTGCCCCATCATTGTAAAAACGACCACTACGCGTCATTCCCCTTACTTCTTCCTCGTCACTGCTAGAGAAATCAAGGCAAAAGTTTTTTTCCTGCTCAGTCTCATCTTCACTAGTGCTATCCCAGATTCCCAGGCAAAAGGCTTGAGGGTGAAAGGATTTTAAGACAATGTCTTCTGGGAGGCCAGAATTGATCATATAGGCTGGTGGTGGTACGGCACGGTAATTGGGTAAGGGGTTTCTGTGTGTGTCAGGCTGTTCTGTTTCTGGGTCAGGTATTTTCGTGGAGTCTATCAGGTCTTGGATTTCATGGCGGAGTCGGGCGCAATTGTCAGTGTCATGGCCCTTTTGTTGGTGAAAGTGACAGTAAAGGCTTAGGTTATAATGTGATGGTAGGGGATTGGGTAATGGTTTGGATTCCAAGGGTTTTAAGAGCCCTTGGCTCTTCAGTTTCTCTAGCACCTTCGACAGGGGTCCTCCTAAGTTGAAAAATCTTCGGTTCCGGATAGCGGCAATCTCAGCAGAAATGGGCTTTGTTCCCGATGTTCCCCCAATGGGCCTCCTGTTCAGACCATAGAATTTTCTATTCTCGGCGTCTTCTTCCTCAATATCCATGATAGTTTCCCTCAACTGCCGAAAGTCTACAATCATGGAGGTCATCCTCCTCAATTTGCTGTAAATGGAGGACTTGGTGCCATTGATAATCATTTTAATCTGATCCTTCTTCGAAAGCCTAGTCTGCATTCTCAACAATTGACCTCTCTATCGGTCCACATATTCCTTAAAACTCTCCTCCGATTTCTGCTTGACATTCTCCAGATCGCGGAGTGACAGATCGATCTGTAGGTCAGTGACATATTGCTTCAGGAAGGCATCAGCCAAATCCCTCCAATCTTCCTTCACTTTCTTCTCCAAAGTGTGGTACCATACCACGGGAGCTCCCTTGAGTGACATTCCAAACATTTTTTGCACTTGGCGCTGAGATAGGCCAACTGAACTCATGATTGATACAAACTGTCGGAGATGCACCCTTGGATCCCCATTCCCGTTAAACTAACCATATCAAGGTGTTATCAACGGTGTCAAACCAAAAGCACATGCTTCATACTCGGCCATGTTATTAGTCACTCTGAATGTCAACCTCTTGGCCAAAGGTAAAGTCTCTCCCTCGGGGGTTACTATCACGATCCCAATTCCGGCTCCCTTGTAATTCACTGCTCCGTCAAAGTACATCTTCCATCTCTAAACTGTTATTGCTTGGATCTCTTCATCTGGAAATTCAAACTTATACTGATCCCCCTCAACAGGTTGCAATGCTAGAAACTCTGCTACTGCTCGCCCTTTGACCACTTTGGAGGTGAGATACTCAATGTCAAACTCTGTCAGCAATACCAACCATCTGCCCAATTTTCCCACTAGTGAAGGCACCGAATGAAGATATTTCAGAGGATTTTCCTTTGCCACTACCTGGATTTTGTAAGACTGGAAATAATGCCGCAACTTTCTGGAAGCCCACACCACTACAAGACAGATCTTCTTAACTTCCTGATATCGAGCCTCATACGGGAGCATCTTCTTACTCAGATAGTAAACTACATGTTCTACCCCCGTCTCATCTGCATGTACCATCATTTCCCCTAGTGCTTCTGATTCTATAGCCAAATACAATATCAAAGGTCTGCCCGGTCTCGGAGGTTTCAAGACAGGAGGCTTTACCAAGTACTCTCTGATCTTGTCGAAGGCTGTCTGACACTGTTCATTCCATCTCACTGGCTGATCTTTTCTCAACAGTTTGAAGATAGGCTCACATACTGATGTCAACTTGGCGATGAACCGACTGATATACTGAATTTTTCCCAGAAATACTCTAACCTTTTTTTCTGTCTTCGGTGCAGGCATTTCTGTGATTGCCTTGATCTTCTCGGAGTCTACCTCTATTCTGCCCATTCCCACTGTATGACCAAGCAATTTCCCTGATGTCACCCCAAACACACATTTCTTGGGATTAAGCCGCAGGTTGTATCTGTCAACTCTCTGAAGGAACCTCTCCAGTGCTTCAATATGCCCAACTCTGGTCTCTGATTTCACCATCATGTCATCCACATACACCTCAATCTCTTTGTGCATCAAGTCGTGGAAAAGTGTAGTGGCCATCCGCTGATAAGTAACCCCTGCATTCTTAAGTCCAACGGCATAACCTTGTAGCAATAAGTACCCCACTCGGTAACAAATGCAGTCTTATGTTTGTCTTCCTCAGCCATGAGAACCTGATTGTAACCTGAAAATCCATCTGCAAACGAATACATAGCAGATAAAGACGCACTATCAACCAGAACATCTATATGCGGTAGAGGAAAATCATCTTTCGGACAAGCCTTGTTGAGATCTCTGTAGTCTACACACACATTCTGACCTTCCGGTCTTTCTTCGGCACCGGCACTATATTATCCAACCACATGATACTTCACTACTTCCAGGAACCCCACATCTATCTGTTTCTTAACCTCCTCTCTGACTTTCTCAGCCCATTCTGGTCTCATCCGTCAGAGTTTCTGTTTTACTGGCCTCATATTCGGATAAGTTGGTATTGTGTGCTGGGAAATGTTTCTGTCTACCCCAGGCATGTCCTCATAGGACCAAGCAAACACTTTGGCATATCTGACCAACACTTCTTCTAGTTTCTCTCTCTCTTCAGAGGTAACTTCACTTGCAATCATAATTTCCTTGGGGTTCTCAAGTGTACCCAAGTTAAATACAATAGTTCTGGCTGAACTGATGTCAAATATGCTTGATTCGTGCAGATTAAATGGAAATGACTCAGGCAAGTAAGCAAAAGAGATGTCTTTATTATTGGATAATGCAGAATTACATTCAAACAAATCAGGAAGGTAAATGTCTTCATCATCTATAGACATTTCTTCCTCTGTAATCAGGTCTTCCTCAGACTGTTTGTCTTCTCCCAAAGTCAGGCTCTCCAACTTCATCAGTTCTTCCTCCTCAATTCTCTTCTTCTTTCTTCATAATTTCTTCAACTATCGGCTCCTTACCCAATATATCCTGGAAGATCTCAAACCCAGGTACCCACAATTCCATTAACTTCCACAGGTTCAGGCTCCCCTTGATATCCTGAAGCTTTCACAAAACATTCCATCAGTTTCAAGCCCTTTTCTTGACCTTTGGCCTTTCTTCATCCGACTTGTACCCCAAACCCTTCCGAGTAGTCTGTCCTCTGAAATCTGGTAATTTTGAACCTTCACCCCACCCGGCTCAAACTTCATTTTTTTCCATAATCTTAGCCACCATAGGATCCACCCACTCCTCAAAAGTAGCTGACACATGAAACCTCGTGAAAGGTTGTATCTCCAAGGCAGCCACGACATTATCTAACTCTGCCCGGATAGTAACAACTTCTCCCTCATACGTGAACTTAATCATCTGATGCAAAGTGGAAGGCACGCCCCCAAGTTTGTGAAACCAAGGCCTTCCCAACAATAAGGCGAAAGTAACCGGGATGTCCAATACCGTGAACTCAACCTCATCTTCAATCGGTCCTACCTTGACCATAGCCACAAAGGTACCCTCAACTCCCCTTTCACTGTCATCATAAGCCTTAATAGTCATACTGGAGGGGTCCAAGTCTGTTGCTTTCATACCCAATCTTGCCAGAATTTTCAGCGGGCATACATTGATGGACGAACCATCATCCACCATCACACATGAAGTTCTATTGCCCCTCACATCGACCCTGATGAATAGAGGCATGTTATGATTTTCTCCCCTCTGCTGGGAGTTCATCCTCAGAAAATGATATCTGCAAAGCTTCTTTCTGAACCGACCCAACAAACATTGCAGGGTTGGCGTCTTCCGGTACCACAATCTTGCTCAAGGCCTCAACCATGGCTTGTCTATGCTCCGTGATGCACATAACAGTTCCCAGATACTCACTTGTGCTCTAGTCTTCCTCAATTTCCTCAGCACTATATCCCCCTCAGTATTTTCTGCAGTCCCAACCACTTCTCTGCCATCTGTCAAAACTTCTTTACCCTTATCTGCCCCATCATTGTAAAAACGACCACTGCGCGTCATTCCTCTTACTTCTTCCTCGTCACTGCTAGAGAAATCAAGGCAAAAGTTTTTTTCCTGCTCAGTCTCATCTTCACTAGTGCTATCCCAGATTCCCAGGCAAAAGGCTTGAGGGTGAAAGGATTTTAAGACAATGTCTTCTGGGAGGCCAGAATTGATCATATAGGCTGGTGGTGGTACACACGGTAATTGGGTAAGGGGTTTCTGTGTGTGTCAGGCTGTTCTGTTTCTGGGTCAGTTATTTTCATGGAGTCTATCAGGTCTTGGATTTCATGGCGGAGTCGGGCGCAATTGTCAGTGTCATGGCCCTTTTGTTGGTGAAAGTGACAGTAAAGGCTTAGGTTATAATGTGATGGTAGGGGATTGGGTAATGGTTTGGATTCCAAGGGTTTTAAGAGCCCTTGGCTCTTCAGTTTCTCTAGCACCTTCGACAGGGGTCCTCTTAAGTTGAAAAATCTTTGGTTCCGGATAGCGGCAATCTCAGCAGAAATGGGCTTTGTTCCCGATGTTCCCCCAATGGGCCTCCTGTTCAGACCATAGAATTTTATATTCTCGGCCTCTTCTTCCTCAATATCCATGATAGTTTCCCTCAACTGCCGAAAGTCTACAATCATGGAGGTCATCCTCCTCAATTTGCTGTAAATGGAGGACTTGGTGCCATTGATAATCATTTTAATCTGATCCTTCTTCGAAGGCCTAGTCTGCATTCTCAACAATTGACCTATCTATCGGTCCACATATTCCTTAAAACTCTCCTCCGATTTCTGCTTGACATTCTCCAGATCGTGGAGTGACATATCGATCTCTAGGTCAGTGACATATTGCTTCAGGAAGGCATCAGCCAAATCCCTCCAATCTTCCTTCACTTTCTTCTCCAAAGTGTGGTACCATACCACGGGAGCTCCCTTGAGTGACATTCCAAACATTTTCTGCACTTGGCGCTGAGATAGGCCAACTGAACTCATGATTGATACAAACTGTCGGAGATGCACCCTTGGATCCCCATTCCCCGTTAAACTTAGCCATATCAAGGTGTTATCAACGGTGTCAAACCAAAAGCACATGCTTCATACTCACTCGGCCATGTTATTAGTCACTCTGAATGTCAACCTCTTGGCCAAAGGTAAAGTCTCTCCCTCGGGGGTTACTATCACGATCCCAATTCCGGCTCCCTTGTAATTCACTGCTCCGTAAAAGTACATCTTCCATCTCTAAACTGTTATTGCTTGGATCTCTTCATCTGGAAATTCAAACTTATACTGATCCCCCTCAACAGGTTGCAATGCTAGAAACTCTGCTACTGCTCGCCCTTTGACCACTTTGAGGTGAGATACTCAATGTCAAACTCTGTCAGCAATACCAACCATCTGCCCAATTTTCCCACTAGTGAAGGCACCGAATGAAGATATTTCAGAGAGGTTTTCTGACCGGCGTAAACACACACGTATAACGCAAGCACGTATCGTTCAAGTAGTATAAAAATATCGATCCCACGAGGACTTAATTCCTACTGTTGTTATTAATTATTGAATCTATTTATTTACAAATATCTAATTAAATAGAGAAGAGAATGATTGTTTGATTGATTGAATGTGGTTTTGCACAATAAATAAATAAATAAAAAGACAAAAGAAAATACTAAGGAAAATAACAAAAGACACAAAGATCTAGGGTTGTAATTTCTTTTAATATCATTTTAAAGATGAAGTGGTTATCTTACAGTTGGGTAATATATTGATTTATTAACCTGGAACACTAAATTATGTGTAAGCCTCTGTCGATGGTCAGACACAAATACCCAATTTAACCCAATTGAACCATATGTCTATGTCAACCAAATTACCTGGATTCATTAAGATTAAGTTCCAATTATGGCTACCCCCGCCTGACAGGTATATTCCTATCTTGTAAGGAAATCTATTAAAGGGTTATCTATCCTCAAGGAAGATCGTGGGCTATTGAGTCTAAGGCTGAAACCTAAAACCCCTTTTCCAAGTTCATTTTAAGTTTACCAGTTCAATTTTATTAATGGCCAGTTAATGAAAAAGCATTAAGATTAAGACTCAATAAATAAATCTTTATATTACCCAAACTATAATTTAACCCCTTATAAACCGGTGATATTAAAAGTCATCACAACCCTAGATAAATAATTTAGTTACAACACATAACTAGGGCTAGTAAAAACTTGAAAATAAAAGACATAAAGTAAAAATGCGGTAAAGTAAATACTGAAAAGTAAATTACAATAAAATAAAATGCTAAGGTAAAAGGAATTACTTTTACTATAACTAATTTAGATATCTCCCATAAAATAATATATAAACTTGTGAGAATATTACCAACCGACCATTCTGGCGGTATCCTGATTAAGTCAAATTAAGTCCAACCAGCCATTAAGGCGGAACCAAAAATAAATTTACCAACCGACCAGTCTGGCGGTATCCTTGATTAGTCAGGTTTAAACCAGATTAAAATTAAATTACCAACCGACCAATATAGCGGTATCCCTTATTAAGTCAATATTTTAAATAGTTAATATATTATTTTTAAGGGAGATTAATCTAAATAGCAATAGTAGAAGAATTACCTTTCACCCTAGCTGAGGAAGTTACCTCCTCATTACTGAAAAGTAAAAAACTGAAAAATTAAAGAAAGAAAAGTACTGTGCGTAAAAGTAAATTGCGGAAAGTAAAAACTGAAAAGTAAAGAAAAGAAAGTGCGAAACTGAAAATTAATTACTGAAAACTAAAAATAAACAAACTAGATACAATCTTCTTATTTATTCATTAAGAATTTCAAAGAAGAAAGTATGAATTTTACAAATGAAATGGCTTGGTATTTATAGGCAAAATTTTGCCACCATCAAATCATCCATCAAATTCTCCACCAAATCCATTATTAATTTCTCCACTAATTACTCCACCAAATCCATAATTGCTCCACTAATTGCTTATCTTGTTTGGTGGTGATTTGATAATTTTTATTAATTATTTATTAATTAATATTTTGCTTTGAAAATGATTGATAATGACTTTTAATAATTACACTCCACACACTTCTGGATGGTTCATCAATTTCGGTCATGAAATATTCAGAATTCGAAAATATTTTCTCTTTAAAAGTTGTAGATCTTGAGTCTTCTTAATCTGGAACTTGAATCAGCTCAATCCGATATCTGAGTAAAACGTTATGCCCCAAAATACGACAGATGCGCAAAACTGGAATTTCCAAAACTGCACTTCGTCAAAAACGCCCTTTCAAGTTTCCAATCTCCAAAATTAATATATCAAGTCCAATAATTGCCCTTATTGATCCACATTTCGTCCTAAATGATTTCATTGAGACCCGATATTATTTTATCTGCAAAATAAACTAAAACACATCAAAAAGTTCATTAAACCCGAGAAACTAATAAAATATTAAGTTAAAGGGGCGGTAAATATTGATATATTTTCCGCTCATCACACCCCCAAACCTAACATTTTTGCTAGTCCTCGAGCAAAACAAAAAAAAATAAAATTAAATTAAACTAAGCCACTTTCGTAGGGATCACGGTTGCATTTAACAAGCCTTTAAACCCCTAGGTGTCCCTAGTGGACGAGTTGTAGTCTCGTGAGGGTTTACAGCAATGATACCCACAAACATTTTACAAAAATAAACAGGTAATAAAACTAATGCACACAAAACAAAAAGACAAGCGAAAAGAGAATAAAAATGTTAGTGACTAATCAGGTGAAACTTTTACTCCAAGTTACTAGTTGTTTTGTTTCATTCTAATTACTAAATAAGTAAACTCTCCGATTATTTTTACCATTCTCCATATACACAGCCAACAAAATATTAAACAACTCATTTTTTCCCACAACAGTCATAAGTGTAGTTGATAAGAGAATAATATTTTTGTCCTAAAGTATCAATTCTATCAGATTTCATTTTTTTTGCAGCAATGGAATAATTTTTCTGATTTTTCTGATTTTTTCTTTGATTTTTTTTTTATTTTTATTTATATACAATATCTTCCATCTATGTAACGAGCGTTGGGTCGGTGGCTCCCAAACCAGTTGGCTTTAGGGCACCAGGTGTTAAGACACCCCTACGGACTTAATTACCCAGACTTCATATATATATATTTTTGCAGCATCTTTGATCCATGTAGCGAGCTTTGGGCCAGTGACTCCCAAACCAGTTGGCTTTAGGGCACTAGGTTTTAAAACACCCTTACAGACTTAATAACCCGGATCTTAGATACTTTATTTTTGTAAATCAGAATTTTTTTTTTTTTTTTTACTCCACTGCTTTTTGAGATGCTTCCTCCAATTAAACTAGAGCACTGAATATTACAAACTTTTCAATTTAGCTCATGTCTGTATGTTACTATATATGTTGATATATCTGTCAACTGAGCATATGAAGATTCCTTTTAGTCCGTTTAAGGAGAATTCACAAATTAATAATTAAAATGAAATAAACAAAAATTAACTTGTTTCGAAATAGGTTTGAGATACGTCTCAGGAGTGGAAACTCCTTACTCGGCTATCTCTTACCAATTTCACCTTTTTGGTCAAATTAAAAACACAAACACAAAAAAAATTTTGTAATTTTTGAAAATTTTTCAATTTTTTTGTATTTTTCGAAAAATTTTGAACTAAAAATAAAAAACAACATACAAACTAAAAACAAGGTACTAATCAACTACAATCAACTAATTCCCTCCCCGAAACCTAAATGAGACATTGTCCCCAATGTCTT
>SKCR01020889.1:0-33721 GCA_019454045.1 Zanthoxylum bungeanum
TGAGACAATCAAAGAATTTGACTTCATCAAAAATGTAGACGAGCCATGTGTTTACAGGAAAAGTAGTGGGAGTGTTGTCATATTTCTTGTATTATATGTCGATGACATATTAATCATCGGGAATGATATTCCCATGATGCAAGCCCCCAAGCAATGGTTATCTCAGAATTTCTCCATGAAAGATTTGGGAGAAGCAGCCTACATCCTCAGCATTAAGATCCACCATAATAGATCTAAGAGGTTGTTAGGACTTTCTCAATCTACATACATAGATAAAGTTTTGAAAAGATTCAAAATGGAAGATTCCAAAAGAGGTAATTTACCTACTTGTCATGGAATCAAATTATCTAAGGAGCAATGTCCACATACTCCTTCAGATAGATAGCGTATGAGTAGGATCCCTTATGCTTCAGCAATAGGATCGATCATGTACGCCATGCTATGTACAAGACCTGATGTCTCTTATACTCTTAGCATAATGAGCTGGTATCAGGAAATCCTGGTGAGCAACACTGGGCAGCTGTCAAAACAATCCTAAAGTATCTGAAAAGAACTAAGGATGTGTTCTTGACATACAGAGATTTTTATGAGATGAAAGTCATTGGTTATTATGATGCGAGCTTTTAGACCGATAGGGATGACAGCAGATCGCAAACAAGATATCTGTTTACTATGAATGGCGGACTCCATCACTGAAGCCGAGTATATTACAGCATCTGAGCAAGCTAAAGAAACAGTCTGGATAAAGAATTTCATCACGGAGCTGGAAGTGCTTCCCGTGATATAGAATGGCGTCACGATGTACTGTGACAACACAGACGCCATTGCTCAATCAAATGAACCAAGGTCTAAATCCAAGCATGTACTCAGGCGATTTCATCTCATCAGGGAGATTGTTGAGAGAAAAGAAGTTATTATAGAGAAAATACCCATATAAGATAATCTTGCAGATTCTCTAACTAAATGGTTGACTCAACAAAAGCATGATAGCCACACCCTAGAGTATGGTGTCCAGATTCATACTAGTTGGCTATAGTGCAAGTGGGAGATTGTTAGGGATATTCCTTATACCCAACTTGTGGATGGGCTATATGTACATGTAATTGCAATATTTTTATTAATTAATAAAATGGCAATCTTTATTATACGTGTCTTACATAAATTATATTAATCATCAAACACTGTAATAAATCCCTTGGAGTAATAAGATGATGGCTTCCACGCCTTATGAGAATCATTACTCTCAAACCTTCACATTCATAGTTTTGTGAATAATCTGGGCGTTCACAAAGTGGAGAGACTAGCATGATGATATGATACGCCCTTAAGTGGGGTAGCCGATCTCATAGGCTATTATCGGAGATCCATTCGCATGGTGTATCACATGGATGCATTAGTTGCTCGTGTCCATCGAACTGACCGCCATAAGTTTTCACATGGAGTGTTTATCCCATGTGTCTGTGAGAACTTTCATGTATCGATTGTATGACTAGTCTTTAGACTTGAGGTCTTTACAATCTTATGTGTGGATCAAATGACTTTGACATTCTCCTTCCCCGGTTCAAAATATTTGGTCATAAGGGTATGATTAGGTCATTTGTTGAGACACATAAAATTTTTAAAGATACAACAGAGAATCACCACTCTCTCGAATAATATTTTCTTATAAGAGTAGTATTCCAGTTCCTGGGTTGATATTTGTGATCAGTGCTTGAGACCGTAGCGGAAGAATCATGTGAGATTCTAAGGTTAGCACGATTCATGACACTATCAACATCATACCTTTGACTATATGGGTAGACACTTTCCATACCCTAGGTCAAACGGTGGGGATACAGTGAGGTGAGGGACTGTATCATATGTAAATCGCATACAGAATGGGTATATATCTTTCCTTCTTATTTGGGGGCCTTGGGATGTTGCTAGATGTCAACCTTGGTCATTGAAATTGAATGACCATCTGATCAGAGGATAATTTATGTTCGATTAAATTATCACGATTAATTTCATGTCCAACTTGAGGGGAACCCAAAAGGTCACACACAACAAAGTCGAAATCATGGTTAACAGTGCACAGTACAAATTTAACAGCATATATGATTGCTGTAAGAATTGTACATAAATGGTTCAATGTGTTTAATTATTGAACAAATATTTTATGAGGTTCCAAAGTGGCTTAGGGATTGGTGAATGACGATAGGGGCACTTTGGAAATTTGAAAAATGAATAAGAAAAAAAACGTAAATAGTAAATTTTTTTTTTATTTTTTTTGTTTTGAATTCCAATTCGGCCCAAACTCTTATTAGGGTTTTATAATCTCATTAAACCATTATATTAAGATCCAATGGCTAAGATATAATTAGCATTTATCCCACATCGGATTCTTAATTAATTTTGTTGTCTTTGGAGCACCTATATAAATCCAAAGAATTCCTTACAAATTTTTACAACAAAACCATTCATATCTTAGGTTTATATAAGTGAGCAACTCTAAAGTTTAAGAGTAAGCCACTGATTTTGAGGATCCTTAAGTCTAATTGACTAGAGGAATCTCAAGTTAAAAGTTTTGAGGTATTTGCTTAGGCTAGCACCAGAGGAAAAATACCCGTGCACTCAAGGCGTAGTCCTACCGTTGAGTTTTTGGATTTGGTGTGTGCACCTTTGGAGGCCACACACTTGGGTGGCTCTTTGGATCGTGGAAGAGCTTGATGAGTTCGAGAAAAGCTTGTAGATTGGAGGGAGGACTGAAGGAGTCTTCAGTTCAATTAAGTTTTTTTCTTTCTTTATTTTAATTAGAGTTCTTATGATAGTTATCATGTTTAGGTTTATGTTCTTTGCATGTTTTATGAGTTTTTATGCTTAGAATATATAATAACATGCCTAGGCTTGTAGAATAATCAAAACAAATAGGTCTTGGGCAAAGGGATAGCGGTATCATAATTTTTAATTTTCCGCTGCACACTCGCGACCGCTTCCCAACACTGTAATTGCTTTATTTCGTGCTCAGTATGGTATGATTTTTCTTTTCTTTTTCTTGTCTCTTTTTGCACTTTTTTTTAAACTTTTTATTTTCTTTTTTCAACTCACCTACCATTTAAGGTAGCATTTCTCCTCATGGTGGTCCTAATACTTGCCCATCGGTAGCTTCACGCTTATCGGTTATAGGTGGTTTATTTTCTTTCTTTAAAGACTTTTTTCTTTTATTTATATCCATACCATACATCATAACACTAGCAAATCAAGATAGATATCTAAGCAAACGGTCATTCATCGACATGCAATTTCTTCAACTAGTCACCTTGTCAACTACTTAAGTTTTAACTGCTAAAAACCTATAATTGAGTGCTTACGATTCAAACATAGATAAACTACTCAAGGCATCAGATAAAAGTAAATTGGCCACTTATCGTTTCTAAAATTTCACCCATAAACAAACAGTATCAGCATAGGATTTATGCTTTACTATCAAAGACTAAAAACAAGAATTTGTTTTATATAAATAAATAACAAGTAAACAACATGCACACACCCCCCAAACTTAAAACTTGCATTGTCCACAATGTAAGATAAAAAATAAAGAACAAGAGTAAGGAACAACACTACCGTGCATGGAGTTGATCAGGCTCTTGCTGGTTAGAATATGGTTGCACGGGCGTTGTGTGTTTCGTGCTACCTGCATAAATAACATGCAAATTAATAAATAGCACACAATAAACTAAAATAAATAAAATAAAATAAAGGAAATAATAATAAAATAAATGCAAGGGTTGCCTCCCCGCTAGCGCTAAGTTTAACGTCTTCAGCCAGACGCAACCATCCAAATGGTGGTCATGGTAGCTTCTTCTTTTGTATCCACTAGCTGTTTTGACATGAAAAGGTAGCTTGGCGGCTGTGACATTTTATCTAAATACCCCTTACTGCTGCTTGGTCATGGTTGATGTAATCTGCCCAATCTGTGTTTCTAAGGACTTCATTATCGCCCCGATATTTTCCATGTGTGTCTCAATATTGTTCAGTCTTGCTTCATTCTTCTCAAACCTCGCTTAAGTATTAGCAACAAATGTGCTCATGAAATCTTCTAAGGAAGATTTCTGCTAAGATCTTTGATAGTCAAAGCTCGATGAAGGTTCCCAAGTATTCTATATCTTAGCATATGACAGGTTTGGATGATAACGATTAGGCACATGATTACTTCTATAGCTGTTGAAGTTCCGATTGTTCAAAAATTGGACTTGCTCGGCGTTCAGGTTTCCTTCCAATAACAGCATATTATAGCCGCCGCTGATTCAATAGATGGTACTCGTGAATTTTTCAGGGCTTATAATTGAGTAGATAAGGTGTAAATCTGAGCTGTAAGTGCCACAATGGGGTTTACTTCATATATTCCAGCCACTTTGGTCAACGTAGCATGTTCACTTCGCCATTGAAAATGGTTAATGGTGTTGGTTTATTCTAAGGTCCCAAGATCAAATCAAGACATGAAATTATGTGTGACACATCAACGGAGGTAGCGGAATACTCACATTGATCGGTAGAGTCGATTTGAAGATCAAGACAAATGAACCCAAAAACGCACTGCCATGTAAGCCTACTGCATGCAGTCCACTGCCTACAAAAACAGAAAATTAAGTGAAGAAACGGAGCTCCTAGCTTCGTCGGATGGATCCCGTCTCATGGTCGAACCTCCCTACCACCTTCGCAAGACTTGTAAGTGTGCTAGCACTTGATTTCTCACCATGAGAAACCACTCTTGCTTCCCTTAGCTCACGCCCAAACTAGTTCCAAACCAGTGAACACTTTGCTCAAATGGGCGTGAGAGAGGAGAGAAAATTTGAGAGAGAAGAAGTTGTGTTATGTTATTAAAATGATTTACCAAAAATCAATTTATATTTATGCCATAATTTATTAAATTAATAATAAATTTATGACACACACATGCAATGGCTTAGAGTGTCAAACACTCAAACTCCATGCAATGACATTGAGTGCAATGTACACAATCTACATGCAAAGCATTAGAATGACATGTGTCATGTGGGCCCACACACGTTTCCAAATGAAAGTGGGCCCACGTGCACTCACGCGTTCGGGTTCGATATTTCCGAAATACCGAGCTAACGTCGCGACGTTAATTCAATCGAATTTAAATAAATAATTGCGCCTGCGAAATTATTATTTACGTCGCTAACGAATTAATTCTAAATTAACTCGTTTGCCCGAATTAAAATCTGATTTTAATTCCGCGTCGAAATCTAATTTCGTCTAATATATCGAATATATTAATACATCGATTAATTCCGAATTAATCGTTCTCTCTCTTTAGACGACATTTTATCCCGGATAAAATATCTCCGTTATTAATCCTAGATTAATTTTCTCTCTCTTCTATATAATCCCAGATTATTCAAGAGTGCGAGTTGTGCGTCATCGGTGGATTATCGGGAAGCGACCCATGAGATCCCCGGATAATCTGGCAGTAAATACGGTCGTCGGAGTGCCCGAATCACGTACGTACCAAGTACTACGTTCTACTTTTTACCGATTTACGAGACAAGGTCGACTCCTAGCAAAGCACCAAGTCTACCCAATTCTCTCCGGACATATCCATCAAAGAATATCTAGATCTGTATCAAGCGTAGTATACAATTGTATTGTGCATATCGGCCCAGTATCTGATAATCACGTGCTAGGGCTGGGGCTGGATAAGTGTCTGCCCCGTCCGAAACACATATCGGATGTCTGGTAACTAGTCTCTATAATCGGATATTCATGACCTGGTCATAATATCACGATTGGATGCGCATCACTTTAAGAGCACTAATACCGTATCCTGCGTGACATCATCTCCATTATGACTGGAGTGACACTTCCGTCTTGACATCACATCCAATACACTACGATTCCTGATAAACCCAGAAGAGGTGAACACAGAACCAGTTAAGATCCCCCACCACCAAAACTAAAGTTTACCGATTGTCGTAAGTATTAGCGATGTAAGTCTCAGGTTAAGACTATACACACCTACCTTGATTTCGGCCTCCCATAGACACCTAGTCATAATACCAATGGGATTCCGAAGGGTCTATCCAGAGCGAAGCTGTTTCCCGTACCATCGTTGAAACACGACCTCCTATCGCACTTGCACAAGTATCCAATACTTATATATATGAGAACTATGCCGTTGTGCCCTCACAACGCGCACAAGTGCAATACTAGTCTATTCCGCATTATCGATGTCCAGTCTCGATAATACTACGACTAGGGATATTTAATGATTAAACCTTTGGGGACTGATACTGTCTCATATCATTCTCAGTCCAGGAACTAATCATAGGGACCTCTCTTCATTTATATATCTATGGTGATCTAATCACAAATGATGAGAGTGCAATTTCCTTATTACATAGTTAATTTGCTACAACAACACAATGATCTGTGCAAATAGTGACGCTATGGGTCATATTATCCAACAATCTCCCACTTGGCACGTAGCGAGTCACTCAAGTGTCCTACACTCGAACTATGTACAATTCGCTCAAATTGCTGAGGAAAGGTTTTCGTCAGCGGATTTGCTTAATTATCGTCTGACGCGATTTACACGATCATCACATCGCCACGATGTATGATCCGAACGAATCAGATGATACAGAAGTATATATCTGGATCGTCGATGAGACCTTTAATTCCTTAGCCTATGCTGACGCCTAGCTCAGCTGCTAACAGAACTTTATCTAATCTTATTAGATTTATTTTCTACCCATGGTCTTCTATTGCTGTCTCAGCTGCAGCAATGATCCGCATTTGTTGTTTATTCGGCAACAGTTATCTTGCTAGGAAGATTTCCAGCTCACTGTCCCTGTTATTCAAACTTTATAGTACCGTAGTATTTAATCATTTGGAAACTTGCTACAGTGATCCCAGTCACTTCAAGTTCTCCTTCTCCATAGTAAAAGATAGCATCTTTAGTTCTCAGAGATACTAACAGATGTTCTTAACTTCAATCCAGTGACTATCACTTGGATTGGCCCGATTGTGACTCCATATGCTCGAAGCGTATGAGACACCAATACAAGTACATTTTAAATGTACAATTTCCTAGAGAGTGTTAACACTCCAAATCTATCCCAGTAGATCTTTATTCCTTGAATAAAGGTTGTTACTCCCCAGAATTCTACGGAGATTTCTTATGAAGAATATCTATGAAAGCCAAGCTTTCACCAATTGCTTTATGGGAATTTCACTGTCAGTGCGCTCTCCCACTAACCTCCTTATATACACAAGAATTATTTCGTTTTGAGTCAAATCATAAACCATTATGATTATTTCAAAACAGTTCCAAGAACCTTATGCTTGCATCAATCCAAACATGGATCGAATAACCCGCAAACCTGGTTTGTCGGTTATACAAAATCGTCAGGATGTTGTAAACATCCTCCAAAAGGTTTCCTTTTCAGGAAAGCGATTTTGATTGTAACTGACATATTTCATCAATGAAATATACAGTTATCAACAAGCATCTTCAAAATGGATTTATCATGGCAACAGGTAAAAAGGTTGAACCGTTATTAACATAATGTTGATAACGCTACCTTTCCGTCAAAACCTTACTTTGTACGTTGGTATGTTGCCTTCCATGTATGTCTTCCTTGAAGACCTTTAATGTACCATAGGCACAACGCCTTGTGGTACAACAACTAGTATCCAAACATAGTTGTTATACATGGAATCCATTTCGGACTCATGGCACTTTGCCATAACATGGAGTCGATACCTCGTATCACTTCCTCTAAACGTAGTCAGATGGTACACCACCATAAGATTGACATCTTTATGGGGTGAGATCAGAAACCCATACCCTAGGTTGTTTTCTGACTCTATCCCGATCTACTAGTTTCTTGTGTATTTGAAGATTAATGGTATAGATTCATCATAGATGAACTGTTTGTGTTCCATTAAGGACTTCGTGCCTTGATCAGTATTACTCCGATTTTCATCGAGTATCACTATCCTCCCACTGACCACTGCATATCGGTATTCCTCTCAGGAAAACCGCATGGTGAGAAACAATTACATTGTTCTCATGTGGGATTTACAAGTACTATATTTAAGGTTTCCCTTAGGATAACTTATATTGGCACTTATCCAATTTGGGTCCTTAGTTTGGTATCATCCAAACGCTATGCCTCGCATACCCAAATTATCAGGAATGAGAAACCTCGTTTCTTCCTTGTTCATATCCTATATGATATCTGTCAAACAGATTTATAT
Organism: Zanthoxylum bungeanum; assembly: GCA_019454045.1. Taxonomy (NCBI): domain Eukaryota; kingdom Viridiplantae; phylum Streptophyta; class Magnoliopsida; order Sapindales; family Rutaceae; genus Zanthoxylum; species Zanthoxylum bungeanum. The sequence continues at coordinate 8,269 of SKCR01020889.1, forward strand.
GGAACCTTATTCTAAATAAGTTTTGCACTGTTAGTACATATCCTGTTGAAGGAAATAGTAGCTCAGAGCGACTCGTGATAAACCTTATTATGTCCAACAAAATTCGGTTTTTGGTTCGGACAGCCGTTTAACTAACGTGTCTCGGGAGGAGTCCTCATACGAAAGAATACCGTACTCTTTCATTTACATATGAAACTTACTGCTCAAGTATTTTCCATTACGGTTTCACCGTGGCGGAATAATACTATAGCCGATCTGTTTGTCTACTTCGTGTCGAAACTCTAAAGTTTCCGATATGTGTTCTTCAAAAGAAACACATAACCACAACGTGATGTCACATCCGTTAAGGTCACGAAATATTCATGTTCACATCTAGCCTAGCTAGATATGGGCCCACTTACTTCACCATGAATAGGGCTAACAGATCGGTGGCCCTTTTACTATTACCAAGTAAATAGTATTTTAGGTATATTACCTAATAAACTAGATTCGCAGACCTTTTTGAATAGTCAAATCAGTCCTAGTACCCACTCTACAAAAGTGTGGATATACGAGTCTTGTTTAATAAACTAGATTCGTAGACCTTATTTGAATAGTCAAATCAGTCCTAGTACCCACTCTTCAAAAGTGTGGATATACGAGTCTTGTTTAATTGTGTCCCAGACAACAATGCCACAAATAAGTCTCCATTGATCAAATCAATTTGAGCTATTTATTTGTCATTTATATTTTGAGATTTTATTTATATTCAAAATATAAATTCTGTATTTATCTCAGTATCATCTTTATATATTGAAACACTTTAGTGTTCTAGAATATAAAGGTTTTATCCGCAATGGATTAAACACTGATATAGAGATAATGACTCTAGATAAACTAGTTACATTATGACAGTTCCTAATTTAAATACATACCCAAAGGGTAGTTCCTAAACTTAGGTATCTGCGGTCGAAACAGCGACTTTCGTCCCGTTTCCGATTCGCAGATAAATCTCGGCTTGAAGCCAGTATCCAGCTCACAGCGGATTCTGAACGTCAATACATATATTTTATGTACCACACTAAGTATTTAAAATTCCATTTCAATACTAGCAGTGAACATAACTCTGACGAATATTTTTAAGTTAGAGCCTCGCCCTTTCTTAATTCCTTCGTGTCTTCCATATCCAAATGGTAGTCACTTTGAATATGTCAATTATCCTTATCAATATTTCACAAACCTTTGGCCACGCCTTGGGTTTCGGAATATCGAAACGATGTGCACCTTGTGCTACATGCCCTAATTGCAAACTTTGACTTTTCTCTCCTAGAATAGTCAATTATTCTCCAAGAATTATTAATTGCAACTTTAATACTTTTAAATCTAAAGATAGATTTATTGTAAGTATATTATTAAGCACTAAAGTCATCATCACAAATCTTCCAAAGACTTTATGCTCTACTATTTGCTTAATTATTGCTTAGTCATAATAGTTTTTATCAAATAAATTAACCTATTATCAATTCCCAATTGAAAATTAAATCATTTAAAACATTTAATCAAAGATTATATATTTTAAATATTCAACTTTCATTCTTTCTTGATTTCAATAGTCCAACTATTAATCAATTTTAATAATATAATATTTTATTATAATTATTACAATAATCATTATTAATCATATAATTTAATATTAATCCATCAATTTATTATATTAAATCATTACATACATTCATAATTTTAATATGATTATTGATTTAATAATCCAATTATTTATCACTATAATTAATATATTACTATAATCTATATCATACATTTAATCATATATGATTACTATATCCATACAAAATCAACTATATATTGATGAGTTTGTATATAGTCCAACTATATATTTAATATTGATTACATAATCCCATTATAAAATCACTATCATTTAATTCAATTATATTGTTACTATAATCCAATTACAAATCAACTATATATTGAATGAGTTTGTATATAGTCCAACTATATATATAATTTAAAACACATAAAATATTAGTCCAACTATACTTTTAATAATATGACGAGTAAAATAAAAATGAGCGTTTTAGCGAGTATTCGAACGAATGTTGCAAATTCAATACTTGCCTCCCACTATTTTTCGTCGAGCCTCTAACCCTCTGTGGAGTACTCGGGAAACCGTGTTTCCTAGTGGGCTAGGATCCTATTAAATAACACACAACCCTGACTTTGGCCAATAAAAAGCTGTATGCTATTTAACTAGGTAGATCTCACAGATCAATTGGATCTCATCCAATTCCTAGATCCGGTTAGGTGGACATCCAAGTCCGAAACATATGTATAATGTCAATGTATCCAATACATTTTCCTAACCATATCCTCTGAATCATTTAGGCCTTGGCTTTGGCCAAACACAAACCTAATGATTCCAGTTAAGCGGGACCCATTGACGAGGATAGTTTCGTAATCAATGTCATTGGACAAAAAGTGATCTGACTTTGGTCAATAAAAATCACGATTTGGACAAGACACCCGATATGCAAAAAAACAAACTCTCATGATTCAAGTACATCCTTGATTGACAAAGGTCTTGACTTTGGTCAAAAACAAACCAATGCCAACTTCGGATCTTGAACAAGAATCATTCAATGGAAGGATATTTGCTTAATATAGATTGAGGGATTTTCGCGTGCAAATTGGCTACCAATTTAATTATCTTGTTAAGGTCTCATCATCATACACCCTTAAACATGCATTCTAAATACATAATAAAGCGAGTATGAAATAAAATAATAATGATATGCGGATGGATACTTAACACATTGATCCTAGATCAAATCTCTCCCTTTCTCACTCAAGCTAGCACTTGTACTACTTCTAACTTCTACTACCCTTACACTACACTTCTAAAGAAACCTCATATACATAGAGGGGAATAGGTGAGAAGAGAATACAAAGAGAAAGAAGGTGATAAGGCTGGACACGCAGGTCCAATTTAATAAATCGAATTTATTACAACAATTTCTAAAATTGCCCACCCGACTAATATCCATCCGATATACATTATTCATTCAACACAACCACGTATTCACACACATAAGCATGCTATCATCAATCTAATCAAATTAATTAATCTGATAATTAAGTGATCATCCAATGTTCAAACAACGATTTGATTTTGTTCGAGTCAAACTCGTTTTTGCGAATAAGTACTCAAAGTACGAATTCATGAATTAAATTAAACTACATCATTAAATCTAATTTAACATGTATTTAATACTAATTCACTTTTTCAATTCCAAATTAAATATACACTTTATTTAATAAAAACCTTTACGATTTAAATTCCAAATCTAATCGTAACGCGTCTCAAAGACCGATTAACGTCCAACGTCAATTCAATTAAAGTCCAATGGGCTTTTGATTGATTTCTTAAGGCGTGGACTTTTGGTCAACTCGGGTCAAACCGATAACCAAAGTCCAATCCGGGATTTACCCCATAAGCCCATAAATCAATCTTGGCCCATTAGGCCCAATTGAACATTAAAGGTTCATTAGTCGCAATTGGGCTTTATGGTTAAGGTTTTGGGCCCAATTGGATCCAATCCACTTGGCCTAAACCAAACTTGATAAATCAAGCCCAATAGCCCCAAATACAACAATTCAACCCAAATCCAATTTAAGCCTAAATAATTAAATTACACTAATCCAATTACGCAATTTAATTACCTAAAGTGCATTATATGATTAATCAACTAAATCAACATTTTTAAAACACCAAATTAGTCTTATTAATCATATTCAATTCATTATCACATGTCAAACACACATAATGAAAATCAAACCCATTTACATGCTTTCATGCTCTCGGCCAAGGAGGGATTTTGTGTCCGATTTGGTTTCGATCCAATCGAACCTACAATCGACATCAAATCACCCTCCGATTTGATTTTATACACATCCAATGTCACAAAATCAAATTACCAAGACATTAAAGGGGCATTACCACATTCGGCCAAGGTGGAATTTTTGGGGAAAAATCATTCCAATGCATTTTTCATAAAATGATTCCATGTAACATCATTCTATATACATGTATCATTCTTATTCATCAAATTTCACAAGAACATGCTTCAATCAATTTCATCACACCATTCGGCCAACATCATATTTTGGGGGAAAATTATTCCAAATCAATTTTCAACAAATTGGTCCAACCAAAATGCAATAAATCATGTTATAAGCATACTCAAACAAGCAATTTATTCAAATCATGCTCAACAAACATTTACCCAAATTTTAAGCCCTACATTTTTCATGCTTGCAACATTAGCTCATGATGCCATTGTTGGTTTATTCTAAGGTCCCAAGATCAAATCAAGACATGAAATTATGTGTGAACACATCAACGGAGGTAGCGGAATACTCACATTGATCGGTAGAGTCGATTTGAAGACAAATGAACCCAAAAAACGCACTGCCATGTAAGCCTACTGCATGCAGTCCACTGCCTACAAAAACAGAAAATTAAGTGAAGAAACGGAGCTCCTAGCTTCGTCGGATGGATCCCGTCTCATGGTCGAACCTCCCTACCACCTTCGCAAGACTTGTAAGTGTGCTAGCACTTGATTTCTCACCATGAGAAACCACTCTTGCTTCCCTTTAGCTCACGCCCAAACTAGTTCCAAACCAGTGAACACTTTGCTCAAATGGGCGTGAGAGAGAGAGAAAATTTGAGAGAGAAGAAGTTGTGTATGTTATTAAAATGATTTACCAAAAATCAATTTATATTTATGCCATAATTTATTAAATTAATAATAAATTTATGACACAACACATGCAATGGCTTAGAGTGTCAAACACTCAAACTCCATGCAATGACATTGAGTGCAATGTACACAATCTACATGCAAAGCATTAGAATGACATGTGTCATGTGGGCCCCACACGTTTCCAAATGAAAGTGGGCCCACGTGCACTCACGCGTTCGGGTTCGATATTTCCGAAATACCGAGCTAACGTCGCGACGTTAATTCAATCGAATTTAAATAAATAATTGCGCCTGGCGAAATTATTATTTACGTCGCTAACGAATTAATTATAAATTAACTCGTTTGCCCGAATTAAAATCTGATTTTAATTCCGCGTCGAAATCTAATTTCGTCTAATATATCGAATATATTAATACATCGATTAATTCCGAATTAATCGTTCTCTCTCTTTAGACGACATTTTATCCCGGATAAAATATCTCCGTTATTAATCCTAGATTAATTTTCTCTCTCTCTATATATAATCCCAGATTATTCAAGAGTGCGAGTTGTGCGTCATCGGTGGATTATCGGGAAGCGACCCATGAGATCCCCGGATAATCTGGCAGTAAATACGGTCGTCGGAGTGCCCGAATCACGTACGTACCAAGTACTACGTTCTACCGATTTACGAGACAAGGTCGACTCCTAGCAAAGCACCAAGTCTACCCAATTCTCCGGACATATCCATCAAAGAATATCTAGATCTGTATCAAGCGTAGTATACAATTGTATTGTGCATATCGGCCCAGTATCTGATAATCACGTGCTAGGGCTGGGGCTGGATAAGTGTCTGCCCCGTCCGAAACACATATCGGATGTCTGGTAACTAGTCTCTATAATCGGATATTCATGACCTGGTCATAATATCACGATTGGATGCGCATCACTTTAAGAGCACTAATACCGTATCCTGCGTGACATCATCTCCATTATGACTGGAGTGACACTTCCGTCTTGACATCACATCCAATACACTACGATTCCTGATAAACCCAGAAGAGGTGAACATAGAACCAGTTAAGATCCCCCACCACCAAAACTAAAGTTTACCGATTGTCGTAAGTATTAGCGATGTAAGTCTCAGGTTAAGACTATACACACCTACCTTGATTTCGGCCTCCCATAGACACCTAGTCATAATACCAATGGGATTCCGAAGGGTCTATCCAGAGCGAAGCTGTTTCCCGTACCATCGTTGAAACACGACCTCCTATCGCACTTGCACAAGTATCCAATACTTATATATATGAGAACTATGCCGTTGTGCCCTCACAACGCGCACAAGTGCAATACTAGTCTATTCCGCATTATCGATGTCCAGTCTCGATAATACTACGACTAGGGATATTTAATGATTAACCTTTGGGGACTGATACTGTCTCATATCATTCTCAGTCCAGGAACTAATCATAGGGACCTCCTCTTCATTTATATATCTATGGTGATCTAATCACAAACGATGAGAGTGCAATTTCCTTATTACATAGTTAATTTGCTACAACAACACAATGATCTGTGCAAATAGTGACGCTATGGGTCATATTATCCAACAAATGGCCATTTCTTCTAATAGATTGTATGTGTCCTAAGCTGATTTCTTGAATAAAGCTCCCCCAGCAGCTGCATCAACTACAGTCTTTTTCGAACCATTCAGCCTATTATAGAACAACTGAATCTGGACCCAATCTGAATAATCATGTTGTGGGCATCTTCGTAGTAGATCATTAAAGCTATCCCATGCTTCATATAGAGTCTCAGTCTCCATCTGCTTAAATTTACTAATTTCTGCCCTTAGCTGAGCTGATTTAGCTGGTGGAAATAACCTCTCAAGAAATTTCGTGGCCATATCCTTCCATGTCATGATACTCCCCGTCTGTATTGATTGATGAAAATCCCAAGCTTTATATCGTAAATAGAATGAGAATAAGCGTAGCCTGATAACCTATTTACTCACGCCATTTATTTTTATGGTATCTGCGATCTCCAGGAACATCCTTAAGTGCAAGTTGGGATCCTCTACAACTGAACCTCCAAACTGATTTCTTTGTACCATATTGATCAATGCAGGTTTTAGCTCAAAATTGTTGGCGTTGATTGGTTGATGGGCAATCCCAGAATAGGTATCATCAATGACCGGCTTTAAGTGATCTCTGATTGCCACCTGATGTTGATTGATCTCTCTGTTTTCAGCTATCATTGCTTCTTGTTCAATTTTCCTTTCTTTCCTTAGTCTCCTCGCTATTTTTTCTATTTGAGGATCAAACAGGAGCGAGTCGAGACTTGTGGATTTTCGCATTCACTGAGCCAAAGAAAAGAAAAAAATCAAAAAATAAAATAAAAACAAAATAAAATAAATATTAACAAAAAATAAAAATAAAAGATAAAAATCTAAATTAAAGCTAAGATTACATGGTAGTAGTATTAATGTGAATTAAACAAACAATCCCCGGCAACGACGCCAAAAACTTGTTGTGATATTTTATATCGTACCGCAAGTGTACGGTGTCAAGTTTTAGTATAAATATTAGTGAAGAGTGTCGAACCCACATGGATTGTGTTAACTTGCACTAAATACTACAATTGATAATCCTAACTTTATTTAGATGATAATTAACAAAGATTTAATTAAATAAATAAAATATAAAAATACTTAGATAGAATAAACTAATACGATAGAGATTCTAGATCCTGATTTCACCTAGCTGTCTCCTGGAATTTGTCATGCCAATTAACTGTTGGGTTTCTACGGTCTAACCTGGATCGATTTAAGCAAAGAAACATCATGTGAATACATCAAAGAAGTTACGGAATACTTACAATGATCGGTTGGGCGATGCGACTAACACAAAAACTTCAAGCTCCCCTCCATGGTGTTCACGGCAGTGGACTGTTTTTGAGCTCTCCAAATTCGGCCATGGATGATCCATCAACCTCCAAGCTTTGGTTGATGATTCCATGCTCACGGGTGCGGTTCCCTATCACCTTCGCAAGACTCCTAAAGTGTGCTAGCACTCCAGAAAATTTGCCACAAAATTTCCTAATTTCTTTCTCTTCATTCTCGGCAATGCAGTGAGTTTTGGGAAGAAAAACAGCCCATTGGGCGTGTAGGAGAGAAGAGAGAAAATGTGTTGTCCGTATTAGATAATTGATTTCAAAAATCAATTAAACATATACCAAACTTTTGCTTTCCAAAAGTCGAAAGCTTTAATGCCAACCAACCACTTCCATCAATCAATCAAGTGACAAATTGTCACATCACTCAAAGTGATAAGTGATTTGACGCTTGATGTGACTAATGATTTGACGCTTGATGTGACTTGTGGGCTGCAATTAAATTCGCAATGTGAGTGCGCCCGCAAACACTCCCGGGCTTAGGTTCGCTAATTCCAAATTAACGAATTTTCCGTTGCGACGAAATTAAATCTAATTTAATTAAATAACTTTGCCTAGCAAAATTACTATTCACGTCGCTAAAAGTTAATTCTAAATTAACTCGTTCGCCCGAATTAACATCTAATTTCAATTCCGCATCGAAATCCAATTTCGTATAATATATCGAATATATTATTTTATCGATTAATTCCAAATTAATCGTTTTCTCTCTTTAAATAATATTTATCCCAAACAAAATATCTCAGTAATTAATCCTAGATTAATTTTCTCTCTCATCTAATTAATCCCAGATTAATAAAGTGCGAGTCATACGTCATCGGTGAATCTTCGGGAAGCGACCCATGAGATCCCCGGATATATTGGCAGTAAATCCGGTCGTCGGACTATCGGAACACGTACGTACCTAGTACTACATTTAAACGATTTACAATACAAGGTTGGCTTCTAGCAAAGCGCCATGCCTACCTAATTCTCCAGAAATATCCTTACAGGAATATGTGATCTATATCAGGCGTAGTATACGTAGTATTACGTATTTCAATCCAGTATCGGATGTCACGTGCAAGGCATGGGGCTGGAAATGTGTCTGCCCCGTACGAAGCACATATCAGATCTCTGGTAACTAGTCTCTATAATCGGATAAACATGACCTAGTCATAATATCCCGATAGCTACAGCATATAAGAGAACGATTTCCTTATCCCACGTGATCATCATCTCCACTATTACTAGAGTGATACTTCCATCTCGACATCACCAAAACACTACGATTCTCAATATAACGAGAAGAGTCGTACACAGAACTTGTTAAAGCCCTGGACGACTAAAACCAAATTATATTGATTGTCGCAAGTATTAGCGGTGCAAGTCTCAAGTTAAGACCAAATACACCTACCTTGATTCGGACTTCCATAGACACATAGTCATACTACCAATGGAATTCTGAGGGGTCTATCCAGAGCGAAGCTGTTTTCCGTACCATCGGTAAAACACAACCTCCTACTACACTTGCATGAGTATCCTATAACCAAATATATGAGAACTATGTCGTTATGCCCTCACAACTTACACAAGTGTAATACTAATCTTTTTCGCATTATCGATGTCCAATCTCGATAATACTCTAACTAGGGATATTTAATGATTAAACCTTCGTGGAATGATACTGTCTCATATCATCTCAATCCAGGAACTAATCATATGGGCCTTTCATCATTTATACATCTTGGGGATCTAATCACAAATGATAAAAGAGCAATTTCCTTTGTCACATAGTTAATTTGCACAACAACACCATGATCTATACAAATAGTGACGCTATGGGTCATAACTGTCCAACAATCTCCCACTTGGCCTATAGCCAGTCACTTGAGTGTCTTACACCTGAACTATGTACGGTTCGCTCAAATTTTGCTGAGAAAATGCTTCCGTCAGCGGATTTGGATGATTATCATCTGATGCGATTTATTCGATCATCACATCGCCACGATGTATGATCCGAACGAATCAGATGAATATTTGAAGTATCTATCTGGATCGTTGATGAGACCATTAATTCTTTAGCCTGTGTTGTAGCCTAGCTCAGCTGCTAACAGAACTACTCCTAATCTAATTAGGATTATTATCAATCCAGAAGGCTTCTATTACTGCCTCAATTGCAGCAATAATCCACTTTTGTTGTTTATTCGTTAACAGTATCTTGCTTGGAAGATTTACAGCTCACTGTTCCATTATTTAAACTTTATAGTACCGTTATTACGACTTATAGTCATTTTTATCGATTTGGAAACTTGCAACAGTGATCCCAATCACTTCAAGTTCTCATTCTCCATAGTATAAGACAACATCCTTAGATCTCTAAGATACTAAAGGATGTTATTTACTTCAATCCAGTGACTATCATTTGGATTGGCCTGATTGTGACTCCATATGCTCAAAGCGTATGAGACACCAGGTCGCGTACATTTATTTCAATGTACGATTTCTCGGAGAGTATTAAAAACCTTTGGATCTATCCCAGTAGATCTTTATTCCTAGAAAATAGGTTGTTTCTCCAAAGAATTCTACAGAGAATTTTTCAAGAAAGCCAAGCTTTCACCGATTTTATTATGGGAATATCATTTATTTAGGACAATCACTGTCAGTGCGCTCCCACTAACCTCCTTATATACACAAGAATCATTTTCGTTTTGAATTAAGTCATATACCATTATGATTACATCAAAACGATAATTCCAAGAACGCTATGTTTGCTTCAATTCATCCATGGATCGAATTAACTCGCAAACCTTGTTTTCTTGTTTTGGTACGACAAAACCGTCAGTATGTTGTAAACATCCTCCAAAAGGTTTCCATCAAGGAAAGCGATTTTGGCATTTAGCTGCCACATTTCATAAATGAAACATGCAGCATTAGCAAGCATTATCCAAATGGATTTACCGTGGCAACAGGTAAAAGGTTTCGTCGTAATCAACACAATGTTGATAACGATACCTTTTTGCTACAAGCCTAGCTTAGTACGTTGGTATGTTGCCTTCCATGTATGTCTTCCTTGAAGACTTATATAGTTCCAATATATACAATGCCTTGTGGTACAACAACTAGTGTCTAAACTTGGTTGTTTTACATGGAATCCATTTCAGATATAATGGCACTTTGCCATAATAGGGAGTCGATACCTTGTATCACTTCCTCATACGTAGTCAGTTCGTGTTCCTCAATAAGATTGACATCTTTATGAGGTGAGATCAGAAACCCATACCCTAGGTTATTTTATGACTCTCTCCGACTTACGTGGTTCTTGTGTATTCGAAGATTATTGGTATAGTTTCATCCTTGATGAACTATTTGTGTTCCATTAAGGACTCGGTGCCTGGAATAGTATTACTCTGTTTTTCATCGAGTTTTACTATCCTCTCACTTACTAGTGCATATTGGTATTCCTCTCAGGAAAACCGCATGATGAGCGACAATTAAATTGTTCTCTTGTGAGATGTATAAGTACTATACTTTGGTATCCCTAGGATAACCTACAACTAGGCACTTATCCAATTTGGGTTCTAGTTTGGTATCATCCAAACATATGCCTAGCATACCCAAATCTTCTGGAATGAGAAAACCCAGTTTCTTTCCTGTTCATATCTAATATGAAATCTGTCAAACAGATTTTTATGGAACCTTATTCTAAATAAGTTATGCACTGTTTATTCGTATCTGTTGATGGAAATGGTAGCTCAGAGCAACTCATGATTTACCTTATCATGTCCAACAAAATTCGATTTCTCTGTTCGGACACACCGTCAAACTGACGTGTTCCGGGAGGAGTCCTCATTGAAAGAATACTGTACTCTTTCAAATATTTGAGAAACATATTGCTTAAGTATTTTCATCATGGTCTGACCGTGGCGATTAAATACTTTAGCCGATCTGTTTTTCTACTTCGTGTCGAAACTCTAAAAGTTTTCGATTTGTGTTTCAAAAGAAACACGTAACCATAACGTGATGCCACATCTGTGTAGGTCATGAAAAATTCATATCCACCTCTAGCCTAGCTAGACATAGGCCCACTTGCTTCATTATGAACTAGGGCTAACAGATCGGTGGCACTTACACTTTTACCAAGTAAAAGGTGTTTTAGGCACTTTGCCCAATAAACTAGATTCGTAGACATTATTTGATTGAATCAAATTTGTCCTAGTACCCACTCTTCGAAATTACGGATATACGAGTCTTGTTTAATTGTGTCCCAGACAACAATGCCACATTTAAGTTTTAACTGATCAAATCAGTTTGAGCTATTTGTTTGCCATGTTATATGTTTGAGATTTATTTATATTCAAAATATAAATTCTGTTATTCACATCTAATGTGTTTATCTCAATATCATCTTTATATAATAAAACACTTTAGTGTTCTAGAATATAAAGGTATACCCGCAACGGGTTAAACCCTGATACAGAGATAATGTTTCTAGTCAAACTAGTTATATTTTAACAGTTTCCTAATTTAAGTACACACCCGAAGGGTAATTCCTAACCTTAGGTATCTATGGTTAAAACAGGGACTTTCGTCCCGTTTCCAATTCGCAGATAAATCTCATCTGAAGTCAGTATCCTGCTAGTTAGCAGATTCTGATCAGTACATATTTATGTACCACATCCAGTATCTAAAATCAAATTTTAATACTAGTAGTGAACATATTTTATGACAAACATATTTGAAGTCGGAGTCTTACACCGTCTTCAATTCCTTCATCTCTGCCTTGTCCATACGGCAGTCACGCTTCCGTGTCCTCGTTTGCCACATTTTAGCCAGACATTTTGGGATATGTCCTTTATCTTCCTAGAAGATTATAATGACTTTGCCTTTGAGTATTTTCCACACCCTATAAGCCTTTGGCCAAGCCTTGGCCTTCCGGAATATCGAAGCAAGATGCGCCTTGCGCTTCTTGCCTTATTGCAAACTTTTGGCATTGTCTCATTGAGTATAGCCATTAACTCTCCAAGAGTTTACTATTGCAATTTATTACTTCTAAGATCTTAGGATAGATCTATGAAGATCCTTCAATTTCATTATCATACTAAGGATCCAATCCTTAGTTCTAACTAAGAAATTAATGAGTCTATTTGGCAAGTTTAATGGATTAAGCACTAAAGTTATCATCACATGAATCTTCCAAAGATCATGCTCTACTATTTGCTTAACTCCGGGCTTAGGCTCGAGATGTCACTATATCAAATAAAGTAACTTCTCGACTTTCAGGACTATCCTGAAGTTTTATTCCCAATTTGAAAATTAAAGTCGTTTAAATACATTTTCACCCAGGATTATGTTTTAAACACTAATCTTTCAATTATCTTGATTCTAATAGTCCAACAATTTAATCAACGATTTAGGTACTATTTATTATAATTATTACTATAGTCTAACTATATAATCAACTATAATTTAATAAGTTAAATTCAATTATATTGATTACTATAATCCAATTATAAAATCAACTATTAATTGAAATGGTTAATTCAAATATATTGATTACTATAATCCAATTATATAATCAACTATAGATGAAATAGTTTGAATACAGTCCAACTGTTTATTAAAACAATGATTAATTATTAGTCCAACTAATATATTAATTTAACGACGAATAATTTGTAATGAGCGCGTATGGCAAGTAACTAAATGAATATTGGAAATTTAATACTTGCCTCCCACTATTTTCGGTGAGCCTCTAACCCTCTGTGGAGTACTCGGGAAACCTTGTTTCCTAGTGGGCTAGGATCCCGTTAAATAACACACAATCTTGACTTTGGCCAACAAAATGTATGATAATTAACTAGGTAGATCTCTAAGATCAATTGGATCCAATCCAATTCCTAGATCCAGTAGGTGGACATCCAAGTCTGAAACATATATCTTATATGTGCCAATATATCCAATATATTGCCTAACCTTTTTCCTCTGAATCAACTAAGCCTTGGCTTTGGCACAACAAACTTAGTGATCCCAGTTAAGCGGAACCCATTGACCTTGGAAAGCTTCGTAATCAATGTCGATGGACAAGAAGTGATATTGACTTTGGCCAACAAATCACAACTTGGATAAGACACCAATATGGAAAAAAGCCTTAATGATTCAAACACATCCTTGACGGACAAAGGTCTTGACTTTGGCCGACAAACCAATGCCAGTCTTAGATCTTCAGTAAGAATCACTCAATGGAAGGAAAAACGCTTAATATGATGTTGAGGGTTTTTCGCGTGCAATTGGCAACCAATTAATTATCTTTGTTAAGGTCTCATCATCATACACCCTTAAACATGCATTCTAAACACATAATAAGGCGCCTATAAATAAATAATAATGATATGCGGATGGATACTTAACACATTGTTCTTAGAACAAATCTCTTTATTTCCTCTCTCTCGCTAGCACAAGTATTACTTCTACCCGATTACATAACACTTCAAAAGAAACCTCATTTACATTGAGGGGAATATGTGAGAAGAGAATTACAAAGAGTAAGGAGGTAATAGGCTGGACACGCGGGTCCAATTAATAAATTCTAAATTTATCACAATAATTTCCAAAATTGCCCCAACCATCTAATATCCATCCGATATGCATTATTCATGCATCGCAACCATGTATTCGCACAAGCATGGTTACAGAATACATCAAAGAACAATATGTGCGGGAATACTTACAATGATCGATTGAGCGATGTGACGAACACAAAAACTTCAAGCTCCCCTCCATGGTGTTCACGACAGTGGACTATTTTTGAGCTCTCTAAATTCGGCCATGGATGATCCAAGCTTTGGTTGATGATTCCATGCTCACGGGTGCGGTTCCCTATCACCTTTGTAAGACTCCTAAAGCGTGCTATCAATCCGAAAATTTTGCTGTAAAATTTCCTAATTTCTTCCTCTTCATTCTCGGCAATGCAGTGAGTTTTGGGAAGAAAAACAGCCCCTTGGGAGTGTAGGAGAGAATAGAGAAGAGAGAAAATGTGTTGTGTGTATTAGATAATTGATTTCAAAAATCAATTAAACATATACCAAACTTTTTCTTTCCAAAATTCAAAAGCTTTAATGCCAACCAACCATTTCCATCAATCAATCAAGTGACAAATTGTCACATCACTGAAAGTGACAAGTGATTTGACGCTTGATGTGACTAATGATTTGACACTTGATGTGACTTATTGGCCGTAATTAAATTTGCAATGCGAGTGCGCCTGCAAACTCTCCCTGGCTTGGGTTCGCTAATTCCAAATTAACGAATTTTCCATTGCGATGAAATTAAATCTAATTTAATTAAATAACTCTGCCTAGCAAAATTACTATTCATGTCGCTAACGAGCTATTTCTAAATTAACTCATTCGCCCGAATTAAAATCTAATTTCAATTCCGCGTCGAAATCCAATTTCGTATAACATATCGAATATATTATTTTATCGATTAATTCCAAATTAATCGTTTTATGTCTTTAAATAATATTTTATCTCAGATAAAATATCTCCGTAATTAATCCCAAATTAATTTTCTCTCATCTAATTAATCCCAGATTAATAAAGTGCGAGTCATACGTCATCGGTGAATCTTCGGGAAGCGACCCATGAGATCCCCAAATATGTTGGCAGTAAATCCGGTCGTTGGACTATCCGAACACGTACGTACCTAGTACTACATTTTTACCGATTTACAAGACAAGGTTGGCTTCTAGCAAAGCGCTATGCCTACCCAATTCTCCAGAAATATCCTTACAGGAATATGTGATATATATCAGGTGTAGTATACGTAGTATTGCGTATTTCGATCCAGTATCGGATGTCACGTGCAATACCTGGGGCTGGAAATATGTCTGCCCTATACGAAGCACATATCGGATCTCTGCTAACTAGTCTCTATAATCGGATAAACATGACCTAGTCATAATATCCCGATAGCTGCAGCATATAAGAGAACGAGTTCCGTATCCTACGTGATCATCATCTCCACTATGACTGGAGTGATACTTCCATCTCGACATCACACCCAATACACTACGATTCTCAATATACCCATAACAGGCGTACACAGAACCTGTTAAAGCCCTGGACAACCAAAAGTAAAGTATATTGATTGTCGCAAGAATTAGCGGTGAAAGTCTCAGGTTAAGACCAAATACACCTACCCTAATTCGGACTTCCATAGACACATAGTCATACTACCAATGGAATTCCGAGAGGTCTATCCAGAGCGAAGTTGTTTTCCGTACCATCGATAAAACACAACCTCCTACTACACTTGCATGAGTATCTTATACCCAAATATATGAGAACTATGACGTTATGCCCTCACAACGCGAACAAGTGTAATACTAGTCTTTTTCACATTATCGATGTCCAATCTCGATAATACTCTGACTATGGATATTTAATGATTAAACCTTCGTGGATTGATACTGTTTCATATCATCTCAATCCAGGAACTAATCATATGGACCTTTCATCATTTATACATCATGGTGATCAAATCACAAATGATAAAAGAGCAATTTCCTTTGTCACATAGTTAATTTGTACAACAACACCATGATCTGTACAAATAGTGACGCTATGGGTCATAACTGTCCAACATTAACTTGTTCATTGTTATTATTTATAAGTCAAGATTCTTAAAATATCCACTTCTTCTCTCGAGTATCAGTGAAAATATCATCAACTACAGACTTCAATAACTCTATAAAAATCTAGTAGTTAACGACTCATTACGCTTTGTGATTCTATATTAACGACTTCAAAGGAACTTATATATTCTATCGAACTCTATAAAACTCCTAGGTTATATTCTCTAAATCTATTCAAAATCCCCTCTCTCGAGTGATAGATTCTAAACATTCATCATCACAAATTGTGGCGAGCAATCAAGAAGCATTAAACTCAAAAGAATATAAATAAACTTAATAAAACTTCATAACAAAATCAACAATCACTATAAAGGTTCAAGCATCAGTTAAATTATTCTCCAGAATTAAGGAGTTTAGTTCATGACTAAAGATAAAAACAATGATAAAAAAGTCATGAATCTAATGGAAATCATTAGAGTTCTAAGAAAGAAACTAGAAGATAAAACCCGAATTGAATCTCTTCCTCTTCGGACGTCACCGCCTTCGTTTCCTCTTGTCGCTCTTCAATCCTCCTCCTTGGATCTCTCTAAAAATATGTCATGTGTATTTGCCTCCTCCTTGAGTTTTGGATGAACTACTGAATTTATAATAGAGCCTTGGGGTCATAATACATGTTAAAAACCCTAATTTTCTATTTCTGGTGCGCGTGTCTTGCAGCGCCGCAGCATCAAACCCTCAGTTTTTAATATGGAGCTCGTGAGGTACCGCGTCGCCTGATGATTGGCACCGCAACACCAGTGTATTTTTTCCACTGGTGCTCACGCGCTGTTTCCAGTTGCTCCTGCGCTGTCCGATGCCTCCATAAAGTCTCAAAACATATCGAATTGGTCCATTTCCTCATGTACTAATGCTTCCTACAAACAAGACATAAAATAAACTATAAATGACATTAAATGACTCGAAAAATAACAAAATAATAGGCCAAGGATGTCGGAATAAGTAGGTATAAACCGCACTTATCAGATATATATATATATTAGACAAAGACCTGATAATATATAATATAGTGCGCAGTTAAAAAGTAGTTTGTAATTGACATTAGGAAGTGTCACTATTAGAAATATAATATCAAATAAAGTTCCTGGTCAAGATCTACTAACCATGGTCGGTTAGTTAAATCCGTTGAGACTAGTACATGTCGTATAGCATGACTTGGTCCGATGGTTTATCCCAATGAACCATGAGTCTTGGGAGATTCGTATAGACATGTAGGTGTTTATAGTGGATAGACACTGAATGACTCACCGAAGATTCTTAATAGATGGTAAACCAACGTCAATACGAATCTTCTCGGGGTGAGTAGCATAGTAGTCCTTCGACTTGAGATACCACAGTGGATAAATGAGACATCATCCACACTTTGATGGCTGTCACATCACCGATCTATTTAGATCAGACCTTCGCATGTTCATTGGGTGTGGACTGATCCTCCAGATATCCTGTGTGTGTCAATGATAGAATCTGTCAATTCTGTGTACACAACATAGATAGTCCATATGAGATTAGTGATCTGTTAAATCCATAGTTGTGGTATAATTCGGAAGTAAGTTTCGAGTGTGATTTAGAGATTGCTAATAGATACGTCGATAGAGATTTGACGTTTATATCTATATCTCTGGGATAATACGGATACCTGTGATGAAGGGATTATGTGTATGCAATGACCTCGACCTATATGGTTTAACAAGTTTATCTGTGGTCGTCATACTTTACGGGTTGGTAGAATATAGACACAAAATTTGATTTCGTGATGGATATACCTGAACCTATAGAGTCTCATTGATGAAATATACTTGTAGAGAACTATAGCAACTTTTGTAAACAATGGTGATTATTTATAAATCGTTTAACGGTTAAACGAAAGATACATGCTTTAGGGACCGAACCGTCATTTCCTAATTAGTGTGTATTTTTGTTTAATATTTGATATTATTACATACACATTAATTAATTGTCAAATTAAGATATTTGACATATGTCATTAATATATGTATTTGAGATATTTAAAGTAAATATAATATATATATTTTAGATATTTATATTTAATTAATTAATTAATTGTTAAATAATTTAAGTAATTAAAATATAAATATTTGACTAAATGATGATGTTGGAAATGATTAACAAGTGTATATTGTTGACTTATACATTAAAGGAAATGGTTATCAAAATGGTTTTGACTACTTGGATATTTGTTTTAATAAGTTAAAATCCAAAATATCATTATTCCTTTTACTTGTTGTTTTTCGGCCAATCCTAAAAGTATTTAAGGTGTTAAATCTTTTCAATTGCCAACTCTTGTCCAAGCCTCCAAATATTACAAGAGATTAAGTTGAGAAAAAAAAGTGACGAACTTGAGAAAGACTTGAAGAAAACTTGATGAGAAAGTAAGTTTTTCAACTTTTCTTCAACTAGAAAAATATTTCTAGGGTTCTTATTGTTAGACATTATGACCCATAGCGTCACTGTTTTGTAAATGATATTGTATTATTGTACAAAATTGACTATGTGATCATGAAATTGCCTTTTGCCGTTTTGTAAATTATTTACTTTGATATATTGATGGCAAAAGTCCATATGATTAATTCCGTATTGAGATGATATGAGTCAGTATCAATACAAAAAGGTTTAATCATTAAATATCCCTAGTCGGAGTATTATCGAAATCGGACATCGATAATGCGGAATAGACTAGTATTGCACTTGTGCACGTTGTGATGGCACAACAACATAGTTCTCATATATTTAAGTATTGGATACTTATGCAAGTGCGATAGGAGGTTGTGTTTTACCGATGGTACGGAAAACAGCTTCGCTCTGGATAGACCCCGCGGAATCCCATTAGTAGTATGTCTGCGTGTCTATGGGAGGCCGCATCAGGGTAGGTGTATATGGTCTTAACCTGAGACTTGCATCGCTAGTACTTGCGACAATCGGTAAACTTTGGTTTTGGTGGTTCGGGGCTTTAACCGGTTCTGTGTACGCCTCTTCTGGGTTTATCGAGAATCGTAGTGTACTGGATGTGATGTCAAGATGGAAGTATCACTTCAGACATATGTAGATGATGATCACGTAGGATACAGAACTAGTACTCTATAACAGGTTGCAACCGTCGGGACAAAATGACCAGGTCAGGATTGTCTGATTTAAAGAGACTAGTTGTTTGATATCCGATATATGTTTCGTACGAGGCAGACACATTTCCAGCCCCAGGCCTAACATGTGATCGTCCGATACTGGATCGATGTACGCGATACTACGGTATACTACGCTTGATAAAGATCTAATATTCCAGTAAGAATATTTCTGGAGAATTTGGTAGGCATGGCGCTTTGCTAGAAGCCAACCTTGTCTTGTAAATCGGTAAAAACGTAGTACGAGGTACGTACGTGTTCGGATTATCCGACGACCGTATTTACTGCCAACATATCCGGAGATCTCTTGGGTCGCTTCCTGAAGATTCACCTATGTTGTTTGATTCGAACTTTATTAATCTTGGATTAATTACGGAGAAACTTTATCTTGGATAAAATGCCTTATTAGGAGAGAGAGAGAGATATCGATTAATTTGGAATTAATCGATAAAATAATATATTCGATATATTAAACGAAATTAGATTTCGACGCGGAATTAAAATCGGATTTTAATTCGGGCAAACGAATTAATTTAGAATTAATTCATTAGCGATCTGAATAGTAATTTCGCTAGGCGTAATTATTTAATTCTCGTCGCGACAGAAATGCGTTAATTCAGAATTAGCGAAATCGAGCCCGAAAGTGTTTGCGGACACATTCGTATTTTGAAACGGGTTGGATCCGCAAATCACATCGCGATATCTCATCACTTGACACGACTAGTTGATGGATGTATCTAGTCACCTTTATGGGATGATACATTGTCTCTATTCTCAATGTAAGATATGATGCCATTTAATGAATTTTTAGTAGGGAAAAAGCTTTTCATGGTTTTTGAAGAGTTTTTTTCTAAAAAATTCATTTTGGTATATGATACATCATCATTGCTTTTCATTTAGCTTCTCACGGTTTTTGAAACAAAAGGAGAATAAGAAAATTGAAAAGTCTCACACTTCCTCTCCTTCTTCTTGCTCACGCCGTGAGCTTCATCAAAGGGCAGAAAATTGTTTTCATTTTCTCCATTTTTGCTAGCACATTGAGGGATCAAATGAGGTGATAGGGAAACAACCTTGGAGCTTGGAACACTTGAAGACTTGAAGCTTCTCTCCATCTTCTTCTTGGCCGAAACTTCCACCTTGAAGACTCAAGGATTCTCTTCATCAATTTCGTCACAAGCTTTGTAAGTATGATTCCGCCATGCTTCAAGCTTTGCATGTATATATTTGTGTGTTTCAATGCTTAATCTTTCTTTGGGACTAATTATAGAAACCAACAATGGTATCATGGAGCCATGTTTAAGCATGAAATACATTAGGGTTAATTTGGGGAAAATTGATTGAAGCATGTTCTTGTGAAATTGGATGCTAAAGTATGCTTATATGTATGTTATATGATATATTACATGATCAATTTTAAGAAAAATGCATTGGATGATTTTTCCCCAAAATGTTGCTTTGGCCGAATGTGAGGTACTTCCACTGAGTTGAATTTTTTGCATGCACAAGTTCATTAGATGATTTGAGTATGCTTAAATGTATGTAATATGATATTATACATGATCGATTTTGAGAAAAATGCATTGGATAATTTTTCCCCAAATTTGATGTTTTGGCCGAATGTGTAGGTCATTCCAATGGATTGGATTTTTCATGCACAAGTTCATTAGATGACTTAAGCATGATTATATGTATGATATATGATGTAATGCATGATCAATTTTGAGAAAAATGCATTGGATGATTTTTCCCCAAAATTGTTTCTTTGACCGAAAATGGAGGTCCTTGTAATTGATTATATTTTTCTGTTTATAAGTTCATTAGATGACTTAAAAACGTATACGGGATTTAGATTAGTGATTCAATTGGATTGAAAAACAAATCGAACAAAAATCCCTCTTGGCCGAATGCAATAAGGCATGTTAAAGGACTTGATTTTTTGTTCAAATAAATGTTGGACATATGTTTTGAACAAGTGATGATTAATAAATTAAATCGATGTTTTTGAAATATTTGGTTTAATGATTAATCATGGATTTACACTTTAATTAATTGAATTTTAAAATTTGGAATATTAAAATTTAATTAATGGGCTTGATTGTATAATTGGGCTGGTATTATTATATTTGGGCATAATGGGCTTGGTTGGGCCAAGTAGATCTGGGCCAAAAGGATTGGATCCAATTTGGACTTAAATCACTCCATTAAGTCCAATATAGTAAAATGGGCTTTAATGTTTAATTGGGCCTTATGGGCTTGAAATTGATTTTATGGCATTTGATGGTGATTCCTTATTTGGGCTTGGTAATTGGGTTTGACCCACATTGACCAAAGCCCAAGCCTTGATAAATCAATTGAAAGCCCATCGGACTTTAATTAAACAACATTGGATGTTAGTTGGGCTTGGAGACCCAATTAGATTAGATTTAGAATCTAAATCTTTAAAGCACATTAAAAGTGTAAATATTTAATTTGGAATTAAATAAATTGAATTAGTATTGAATACGACTTAAATTGGATTTAACGGGTAGTTCGATATAATTCGTGAATTCGTACCTTATGTACTTATTCTCAAACGAGTTGGACTCGCACAAAATCAAACCGTTGTTTGAACATTGGATGATCACTTAAACAAATACTAATTAATTGGATTTGATTGGTTGTATAGCATGTCTTGAATGAATATATATGTATGTGATGAAAAAATAGTGTATAGCGGATGGATATTAGAAGGGAAAGGGTAATTTTAGAAATTATTGTAAATTTAGAATTTATAAATTGGACCTGCGTGTCCAGCCTTATCTCTTTTATCTCTTTGTATTCTCTTCTCACCTAATTCCCCTCAATGTAAATGAGGTTTCTCTTATTGTATTATGTAATTGGGTAGAAGTAGAATATTGCTAGCGGGGAGTGGATAGGGAGTGATTTGTTCTAGGAACAAGTTGTTTTATATATCCATCCGTATATCACTATTAATTTACTTTATGCACTTTATGATGTTTTAGAAGCATGCTTAAGGGTGTATGATGATGAGACCTAACAAAGATAATAAATTGGTTGCCAATTACACACAAAATCCCTCAATTTATTTAAACATTATCCTTCCATTGAATGATTCTTGTTCAAGATCCAAAATTGGCATTGGTTTGTTGGCCAAAGTCAAGACCTTTGTCAATTAAGGATGTACTTGAATCATGAGAGTTTTGTTCCACATCGGTGTCTTGTCCAAGTTGTGATTTGTTGGCCAAAGTCAAGATCACTTCTTGTCCAACAACATTGATTACGAAACTTTCCTTGTCAATGGGTCCCGCTTAACCGGAATCATTAGGTTTGTTGTGCCAAAGCCAAGGCCTAGATGATTCGGAGGATATGGGTTAGGAAAATGTATTAGATACATTGTCATAAGTAAATATACATATGTTTTGGACTTGGATGTCCACCTGACCGGATCTAGGAATTGGATTGGATCCAATTGATCTTTGAGATCTACCTAGTTAAATAGCATACAATTTGTTGGCCAAAGTCAAGATTGTGTGTTATTTAACGGGATCCTAGCCCGCTAGGAAATAGGATTTCCCGAGTTCTCAACAGAGGGTTAGAGACTTGATAAAAATAGTGGGAGGCTAGTAATGAATTTGCAATTTCGTTCAGATACTTAGCCCTACGCGTCTTTCAATTTTATTTCGTCAATAATTAAAATTAGTTGGACTAATTCATTGTTATTTTTTCTTGTAACAGTTTGACTGTACCCATTTTATCGTTAACTAGATAGTTGGACTATCGTAGTTGAGATGGCAAGCAAGGTAAATGTCCGAGACATCATCATGGGTGACAATGTCTTTAAGGGCACAAACTTCGCTGATTGGGAAATGAACCTGAGGATAGTCCTTGGGGCTGAGAGGATGCTGTACACTATACAGACACCTCTCCCGCCTAAGCCCACTGACACACTTGAGCTGGAGTTATGGAAAACTCACAGCAATGATTGTGACACTGCTAAGGCTATTATGTTAGCTTCGATGACTCAGCACTTTCGTCGCCAAAATAGGGACTTGGATCCTTATAATATGATGGCTAGACTGCGAGATCTCCACCGCTCCAACAAGCGGATGGAGAGTACGAGTTGGTGAAGAAACTCTTCCGCGTCCGAATGACTGAAGGCGCATCAGTTGAGGCCCACGGGCTCAAATGATCACCGATATTGATGAGTTGGCCAATATGGAATAGTCTTGGAGGCTGAGCTGACTGTAGATTTGATCTTACAGTCACTTCCTGATTCTTGAAACAAATCATAATCAACTACAAGTTGATGGACACGGATGACTCTCTTGGAGAGCTGTTATCCATCTTAAAGGAGTCTGAAAAGAACTCCAAAAGGGGGCAAGCGCGAGGCGCACTATGCATCGACCTCTCAGAGGCCAAGGGCTGGGCCCAAAGCAACTGGAGGGGTGAGGAAGAAGAAACATAAGAACAAGGGTAAAGGCAAGTGACAAAAGCTTCTGGGAAGCCAAGGAACAAGTCTCAAGATGTCTGCCTCAACTGCGGCAAGAAGGGTCACTGGAAATGTGATTGCCGAATGGGCAAAGGACACAGGGAGGATATCAAGGCAGGCAAGGCACTAGCCTCTGGTATGTTTGTTATTGAGATAAATATGACTACTTCTAGTTTTAAAAATTGGATTTTTGATTCTGGTTGTGCTGCTCATATATGTACTGATTTGCAGGATCTGCAGAATAGCAGGATGCTGACTTTAGGGGAGGTTGATCTACGAGTCGGAAACGGAACTCCAGTTGCTATTTTGGCTGTAGGGACTTTTGTTTTGGAATTGCCCTCGGGGCATTTACTTAAACTTTTGAACTGTTATTATATACCTAGTTTGACTAGGAATATCATTTCTGTATCTTTGTTAACCCAGCAAGGGTACACTTTTGTTTTAGAAACACTGGGTGTTATTTAAATAAAGATGATGCAGAAATTTGCACTGCCGTTGCAAATAATGGGCTTTATATTTTGAATATAAATGAATCTCCTAAACATAAAATAAAAAACAAAAGGCTCAAAAGGAGTAATCTAAAAGATGAAGCTTACATGTGGCATTGTCGTCTAGGACAATTAACAAGACTCGCATATCCACACTTTCGAAGAGTGGGTACTTGGACGGATTTGATCTTAACTCATATGATGTCTGCGAATCTTGTCTTTTAGGCAAAATGCCTAAATCACCTTTTAGTGGTAAAGGTGAACGTGCCACAGAACTGTTAGCCCTCGTTCATAGCGACGTATGTGGGCCCATGTCTAGCCAGGCTAGAGGTGGATATCATTACTTCGTAACCTTTACAGATGAAGCATCTCGTTATGGTTATGTGTATCTAATGAGACACAAGTCGGAAACTTTTGAGAAATTCAAAGAGTTTCGACACGAAGTAGAAAAACAAACAGGAAAGAGTATTAAGACATTGCGGTCGGACCGTGGTGGCGAATACTTAAGTTATGAGTTTCAAGATTACTTGAAAGAATATGGTATTCTTTCACAGTGGACTCCTCCTGGAACACCGCAATTAAACGGTGTGTCTGAACGGAGAAACCGTACCTTGTTAGACATGGTAAGGTCGATGATGAGTCAGACTGAGCTACCAATATCCTTATGAGGATACGCATTAAACAGTGCGGTACTTATATTGAATAAGGTTCCGTCAAAGTCTGTTGAACAGACTCCATATGAGATATGGACAGGAATGAAACCAGGTTTCTCTTTCCTGAAGATTTGGGGATGCTGGGCATATGTTAAACGTTTGGAAGGTACCAAACTAGAACCCAAATCAGATAAATGCCTTTTCGTGGGATATCCTAGGGAAACCAAAGGATATTACTTCTATCACCCACAAGAGAACAAAGTATTTGTTGCTCTACATGCATTTTTTCTTGAGAAGGAATTCCTAGATGCAGTGGTAAGTGGG